>JAVQJG010276147.1:0-13638 GCA_036024015.1 Craterocephalus amniculus
GCATTTACAAATTTTTAATACAGGTGTGCCTCAAAATTATATTTGTGAATCAGAGCATGTGCATTTGTGAAAAACCTGGCGTGAGTTTATTCCTATTGAGACTGATCTGGCCTCATATACAACTGCCCAGAAGAACAAGCTTGCTAGATGATGCATATTTTTGACATTCAGTACCCTGCCATCAGTAACTCCGGCCTGTTGGACAAAAAGGAGCACTAAAATATCTTTTACACACCTAAAAATATTTGCTTTATGATGTGCCGATTTGCTTAGATGTACTATCTTTGATCATGAATGAAGCATTTCCAGGTAGTAATTTCCACAGCTTCCATCAGACAAGCATAATAGGAAATTATTAGTTGTGTAATTTACTAAAATATATTGTTCCTATTTGACCGTATGTCTGAAGTAAAAAAAAACAAACTATAAATGAAAGTTTCCCTGTTTGTCTCCGTCAGCCTCGGCAGCATATGGACTCACTCAGACTAAGCTACGGGGCATGGAATAACCTCCCTGCTCTCATCCTGATTAGAGTGTCCCCTAATGCCACCCCTTCCTCTTGTCTCTTTCAATCTCATCATCCATCAAACTCACATCCAGTCTCTCGCACCACAGGCTAGGACTGACCGATCCTCCAACCGGATAAAGCTTCACCCCGTTCAGGCTCCAAGAGACCGTCACACCACCACCTCAGGGCTTTTGTTAGAGCAGATTGGACCATAGCTATTAAGCACTGAAGGACAATAGTGCTGTTCTTCCCCACTCTGTCACTCTGCTTCTGGCATGTAGATGATGGGAAGGCCATAGCCATAATAAGAGGCCTTTTTGGTTTGGGTGATTAACCAGAATTGGCATGGATGGGACAACAGAAGTGGGGCTGAGACTGCCTGAGCCAGAGGCTGGGTGTGGTGCTAGCTGGGACTTGGATGGCTTGAGATTTGGCCACTGTGAGACAGAAAAGCTAGAGAGAGGGCAGTGAGAGTGGATGGGAGCCTGGCACGATATAAGAACACACTGAAGCAGGGAGGCATGCCTCTGAACTGGAAGTCATTGTATAAATGTTAGTAAACTACAGTAGGATTTTCTTTTCAATTCATGACACATTAGTCAGGCTAAACACCAAAAATAGAGTTAATGAGAGCTATGGACTAAAATATTCAGTTTAAGTTCTTTGGAGGCGAGACTGACTAAACTTGAAAGGGTGGTAGCCTCAGTGGAGAGAGTGATGAGAATAACAACACACTGTTGTGTTCAGTAGCTGTTTAAAGTTTCCACCCCCTTACTTTTCACATTTATCACTCTCGGGCCCTGATCAGCATGGACAACCACACTGTTTTTACTAAAGTGTCTTCCATTCACAAAAGAGACTTTAACGAAGCAAGAATATTCACATTGAAGAACTAGGTAGCTTTTCTTCTATTGAAGACACAGTTTGACATTATAGGAAGATATTAATTTAGCTAAATGTCAAACTGAAAGCAGGGTAAAACACCAACTCTGGCTTCAAAAATGCAATGAATTGCATCTGTAAAATTCTGTACTTGAAGTATTGAATCTAAATATTCTAATTAGGCTGTCAGGTATTCCTTGATTTGATAGGAAGGAAAGCTGTTCCTGCGTTTCTACTGCGCAACTTAACGAGACATACGATACTGTATGACACATCTGAGGTCAAGTCATAACATTGAGAATGTCGTCACAGCTTGGTTCGTTTTCCACTTGCATCACATCCAATTGTAGAAGTCGTGATGCACTTTTTTGACAATAATCTTAGACTTATTCAGCCTGTTAGAACCCAGCATTTAGTTCATTTACAAAGAGTCTCCAAAATCCTGTTTTTTATTTTTAAAAACTGAGAAATGGCTCTCCATCCATTTCTTACTATGACACCTGAACTCTATACAGGCTTACGTAAATATAACCTTCTTGGCCTCAGATAATTCAGAACTCTCCTGCACATGTTTTGGATTCTCAACATCAATGAATGTGTGACCTCATTCGAGTCTGGGTGTTGCCTGATATTCCTTCAGTGGGACCACATCGGAGATTCCAAGATTCAGACAGAATGTCTTTTAGGGCTCGATTAATCTATAGTGATCTTTAGGAAGATCAGACATACCAAATTTCTGTCGCTTTGTAAATCGCTTTATAATTCAAAAAATCAGCAATATCAAAGAATCGTAAGGATCACAATTCAAATTGAATTGGCCCCCAAAAACATCATAAAAGAATCTAATCTGGAGGAAAGCATATCGTCTCACTTTATAGACAAAGGACTTTCATGAAGATTGAAGGTAAACTACTTGATTGATGGTAAAATCTTAACAGTTTGAAGCAGGAAAAGCTTGTACAAAATAAAAATTCTCCAACAGTTGAGTAAATCTTTAGCCTAATCAAAAACAGCTTTGAACGGTCTGAGTTGACTTCAGTTGAATGTAAATAATCTTGGTGCAAAATGTCCAGTCAAACTTAGATGAACATAATCATAAATAAAGAAGAAATTAACTGTATTAACTAAATGAGGACGAAGCATTGTGCTTATGTTGCTAAGCTACAGGAGAAGGAAGGAAGTATGTAGAAGAAGTTTTACCTCATTTGAAAAATCTGTGAAACCATTTAACAGTCAATTGTAAACTATAAAAATGAACATACATAAAATCTCTGTGCATTTGAAGACAAACATATGGGTAGGATAAACTCATGCATGTTTACCAGGCCTCATATTTGCCTGAGTTTGCGTTTTGCAATCTACTCATCAAGATCACATTCTGTTCTGGTGTAAACTGTAAATGTGTAAATGTTGACGGAGAAATTGAACCTGCAAGTCAGAAATGGACTGATATATGCAGAGTACCAATAGTTATTGTTTAGATTATGAGAATATGTCATCTGGTTATGACAGATTTGAATAAGAACATGTAAAAAAACGGTTTATCCCATGTTACACAGTCAGTCTATACAAATATATCCCCGAAGCCGACACATTACTGAGTGATGGAGTATTCCAGTTCCTTACTGGTTTTTCTTTGTCTTCTGGCTGAAAATCCGACTCAAAGATTTGTTTCTGGAGATGTTTGAGCATACCAATTCTCTCCGAGTACGTGCTCCAGCCATCTCCCTGACACCTTCATACAGACACACACAGGGAAACAAGTTAAAGTCAATATGCAAACTTCAAAAAAGACAAAGATTACAACTAAACACCTCTGTTATTCTGATATGTCTAAGACAACAACATAGTGTAAACACAAGCCGCACGCAGCATAGTCATAAGGCTTATCTGTATGGTGACTGAGACATAAAAGAGAGCTCTAAACTGCATCAGAATGAGTGAGTTTACCTTCTAGAGACTACAAGCCATGGCTGGGTGTAACTCCTAACGCAGTCATTTACATGTGGATCCAAATCCCCTCTAAATTGAGAGATGAAGATGAAGAGAAAATTAAGACATATACAAATAGACATGAATGCAGGCACTTCACAGAAAACACTAAATTCTTCTTCTATCTTAATCTGCACTTTTCATGGTCAAGTTTTACGACACACAAATGCTGTGAATAAACCAAGGTAAGAGATAACAGACTGAAATGGCATAGTTTTATAGTGAACATGAGCATTCACTATGAATGCAATGCAATGATACAAATTCCTCTAAATTCTATGAAAATATCCAACAGCTCATCATTGTCGTTACAGAAAAACTATTTGATTCTGCCGTCTTTGCCCTGCCGAATTTTCATATATAAGAATCTAAATATTTGCCTAAAATTAAATGTTTTTGGCCTTTAACCCACCCCTCCTCTGGGACAGAGTGTCGAATAGTACGAAACTCCTTCTCCACTTGCTCCACTTTCAGGTCATCATCAGGAAAGTCTCCGAGTTCTTGCATCAGAGCCGAGTCGCCACTTCTTAACTGTGACATCAGGAACTCCTCCAGGTCCAACGGTTCCACCGCTTCATACGACTGAGGCTGAAAAATCCAGAGGTGATGCAGGAAACATTGGGATCCGGGAAGGAAAAAGAGATTGAGAGAAACCTTAGAATGTTCCACACCAAATATCTAAAATCAAATGATTAACCTCAGCATTAAAGGAGAGAATTAACAGCGATCCAAAGGGGAAATTTTGAATTATTTACCAGCACAGAGTAGAAATCTTATGTCTTAGCCTTGTATGTTGAAAAATGTTCCCTTTGAAGTGCAAACTGCCCACCACCATATTTCAAGAAATGCAAGAACACGACAAAAAAGTGTGGAAAGTAGATACCCATGTACCAATGTATAAATAAAAGCAGTAGAAAAGTAAAACAACAGCAAAGGTAGATTGAACTAGTGAAGATATGTAAATATTGCACATATTGCACACAAAAATATTTTCTCAGGATATAACAGAGTAACAACATGAGAAAAGTTCAAAATCTGGTGAGCTGTTACAGTACTTAGTCAAATCAAAACAGTGCAGAAAAGTTTCAGGAAAAAAGAAAAACTGTATGAGGTGGAGCTAAACATGTTGGATCATGATTATTTTCTAATACCTCATACCTGTCTAGGAACAGAAAGAGAAAAGCACGTTCATAAATAGAAACTGGAACAACCTGGCCTCTATCAGACAACCAGGCTTTTTTTAAAGAAAATTCTCCTCCTATTTTTAACCAGGAAATCTAAAACCTTAGATTCTTCTACTGCAGAAAAAAGGTAAATCTGTAATTATTCTAATGTCCACAACAAATGGCTTGTATGTTTTTACATGTACGACTGCCGTGGACATAGTTGACATCATAAATACAGAATGTAACAGATTTCTTCTCCGGCTGAACGGGGGGGGGACGAGCTTTTTATCATTAAAGGAAATAAAAAGCACAACCGGTGAGGAACTACACAACCCTTTTTGTGGTCTGACTGGCTATACATGTAAAGGAGGAACTTGCATGTAGCAGGTGTCTTTGTCAGAAGTGACAGCAAACCGGGCAAACCTCCAATCTGATTACAGACTGCAAGCTGTGACGGGAGTAGGGGAAAAGTTAGAAATTCACACCACAATATCATGCTTAAAATCTGAAAGAAAAAAAAAAACGGCACACGCAAAGCCTAGTAATACAAGCAATAATCTGCATGAAGCAGAGTATTCCTGTGGCATGTTTAAGCTTTTAATCATGCACACTTGCCACACATAGGTTCATAAACAGATGCTCCGTTAAAAATAGTATTTGAGAGAAACGGTACAGCACGGCAGAGCAGAAGAGAAAAAGTACAAAGTACAGTCATACCAGCCAATGTCATGCACACCAACATTATCCACACGTAGAAAAGGTGGAGATCTCTGCAGCTAAAGCGTTAGTCATTGCTCTGCTCAACCTTTAAAAGCAAAGCAAATTCCATTTGCCTTGAGACATGCTTTTGCACATCGCTGCACCTCAAGGCATATTCTTTTCTGCTGTTGGTTGAGCAAATTGCAACACACAGTTTAGTAATAAATGTAAGCGTATGCAACTCTACCAGCAAAGAACACACTGGTAGCTAGAAAGAGCAATTAAAGTATATAAAACCATGATTTTAAATAACAGATCTACAGATTTAACCCTCCTATTGTAGAGGAGGTGAGAATCTGCGCCTCAACAAATTCACAACAGTGGTAGTCTTTACCCGAGCCTTTGTGTGTGGCCCCCTTTCCATCATCGTAGCACTGCCCCTTTTTCTTCTTTAATAAAAGGGTCTAAGAGAAATAAATGAATGCAAATCTATGCATGCTTCTGAGAGCTGCCTGCTGCTCAGAGGAGTCTTCAGAAGGCCCAGCAAGAAACTGCAACTTCTTCTTAAATCAAACATCTGAGTTTTTACTCCACTTTCTAAACTGTGATTCTAAAAATTTCGTTCCTGCATCAACGTATGTGTATGCTGAAAAAGAAACGGCTTCCAAAAGCATTCGCATGACAAAAGTGATGCACGGCACTATTAAAACAAACTATGCTTTATTAAAAAAAGGCTAAAATGTCTCGTTCAATCTACAGCTAGGTTGGATTTTAATAAAATATCATCCATTTTAAAACAGCACAATTCGACAAACTTACACTGGCATAAATCAGCTAGGAGAGACAACAGATACGCAATGAAATGCAGACAGACAACAAACCAACTTACCCTGCCAAAAACTGAAAAGTGCACCAGAAAAAAGGAAGTGTACAAAATGGCGCACTCCGGATATGGAAGACTACAGTGTGCACCAACTAATACTAAAAGCTTTTGGCTGAAACTAAGCCACAACCCATTTCAAAGATCCTCTTTAAAATCATCCTTGTATTCCTAGAAGCTGATCATTTCAGTAAAGCTGAGAAACTTTACCAAAAATATAACAGGTGTGAAGAGACACTTAGATTTAAAGTTTCAAGTTGAACTTGAAATTTAGACCTCATAAAAATGTTTCAAGAGCTAAAGCCTCGAGCTTTACAGCGTCATGAGAAACCACAAGAAATTAAAGGAAGTGACATCAGCAAGGCGTCCCTTCATCAAGCCCAGTTACAACACACAGGAACAGAAAGTACAGCACCACACACACAAAAAGCAGCACTGCGCGCATCTTCAAAAGCACATGCGGCTGCTTCTCTAAAATCTCTCAAACCCAAACAACACTGATCAGATCTGATTCAGACATTTATGCACACATACTAACCACAAAAAAAAAAAAAAAAGGCTGGACAGGACTGATCTGCATCGCAACCGTAGTAACAAACATCCCTCCCTCATCCCCGCCTCAGACATGACTGCTGAATAAAGGGAAAGGACCATCCCAGAGATTAGAGTAATTTAAGCCCTCTCCCGCATCCCAAATCCGGACATATTAAAGATTTGCCCCCCTAAGCTGCAAGGTAAGCATGCCCCGTCCAGTGCCTATCAGTAGCCAAGGCGCTGACCTATTTCCCAAGCAGGTTAGAGATTAACCGTGTTGGATGCTACAGGCTGGGGTGGAATGGATGCTCCAAGTGCTGATACTTCAACCCTGTCAGCTGACAAGCTCAAGGATCATTCCTGGGAAGCCAGGCTTCAGCTAAGTCACGCTACAAACAGATATGTCAGAAGACTTAGCACCTAGGAGCTTTACAAAACCTTAGATGATAAAAATGTAGGGCAGCAGAGAGAGGCAGGAAGAGAGAAAAGTGGAAAAGCTTGGGGTAGCGTAGAGTGACAGGGAGTGCAGTGGGAACAACTTTCTGGTAAGGATTATTGCACATCACAGTGTGCTAACTTAAAAGAGGAGGAATCATGCAAACTGTTTGACAGGCTTCAACTAAAGAAGCAAGAAAACAACCTGCAATGAGGATGTTCAATCTGTGGCAGAAACTAAAGGATGGGCTTTTCTAAACCACTTTAATTCATTAATCATTCTCATCCCTGATGATTTCCTTATCTTCTGTACACAGAACAAAGATTTCAGCAAATAAAACTCAACACTTGTGTAAAAAATACACACAGGTGCCATGTTGGAACTTAAAGTATAATCTTCAAGACTAGACACTACTCTGAGTCAGGCATTCTCTAGGTTGACAGTAAAGAGGATGTGAGGATAATATGCTTATAACCCTCTGGTGGTGTAAGCATTAATACTAAAGCTGTGTGAGCATTGCATTAGAGGAAATATCTCTGCAAACCTTCTGGTGATATTCAAAGCTGTTTTTTTTCTCCCTTTCCCCCCAGAAAGCACAACATCAGCAAATTAAATAAGATTATAGATGTGCAGCATTTATTTTAGTCTGCTGATCCTTTGGCTTTGGATGTTTCATATTTTAGAAAATAATAATAATAGGAATGTGGAGGGGGGTTTATTAGAAAAAAAAAGAAAGAAAAAAGGTGTCATGCTGTTTCTGTTCCTTTCTGAAACCTGTCTCCAGCTAGCAGTTAGCTCACAGTTAGCTCTAAATGCATCAAAGGCTCAGACTGGGATGATGTGACAATTTCCCGCCGGATAAAAACATCGAAACTCCAAACGCCGAGGTATTCTTTTTATAGAAGGAAACTTACCACAATGAGGGATGCTGAAGCTGAAGCATTGGAGTTGGTTCGGCTGTGATAAAAGCCATAGTTCCCACTGAAGTTTCGCCTAATCTCTGCAGAGGTGTGCCTGAAACAAACAAAATTCGCACGGTTTTGACTTCAGGAGGTAGATAATAATAAGCTTTTAACCAAAAATACGCACATATACACAAACCAGTGGGTGCAAGGTGTATCTTAATAACAGGACAACAGCAATTCCAGCACTATTCCCACTCACATTAGTTGGGATTGGTCAGCCATGGTGATTCTATTCAAACTATTGTTCAGCCCAAACAGAAGCACATTTCTGCTGGCCGTGAAAAGGCTTTGTCATGCCGGCAACCGTACAGGCAGCGGAATAAATATGGTGTACTCGTTTAAGGGTCAGACCATGCAAGAAATCAACATGACATGGGAATGTAGTAGTATTCAAATACACTGGGCGGATTTTATTTGCGAGTGAGATTATGTTGCCTGCTTGTAGCTGCTCTAAGAAGGACAGGAAAACAGAGAATGGCATGAACTGAGCCTTTGCCCTATTTTGTAAGCTTACATTCCATTTCAGTGCAAATCCAGTGTCTTTTTCTTTGTAATCAATCTAATTATCATTGGAGCCGGACCAGACTCGGCAAAAACAAGTCCTTTATTTGCTCTGTGACATTGTGTAGGTAGGCATGTGTGAGCGTGTTTCATGCGAACGTCCTCACTGTCTGGGTGTCAGGAATAGTTTGTTGTGATACTTCCACACAGCAAAGGGTTAAAGGGCAAAGTTTTAAGCAAATGGGTCACATTGCTGGCCGTTTCCCCTGCGGTCAATGTCATGGGTTCAGTCCCTGTGGTGGTCAAAGTTACAACATCGCTGTTATTAATCATCATCGCAAAACAAGATAAACAACGGCAGAATGGAGGAACACCAGTGTGTCAAAACTGTTGGAGCTGAAGAGTCGCAAAGCGTGATAAATCTGGAAGCAAGTTTATGAAAATCTCTGCGCTGCGTTCCAAATTATTATGTAAATTGTGTTTGGTATACTTTTTTGTTTGTCAGTTAACTCATGGATAAATTTAGTGTTCTTTGCATCACTGAAATAAATTTCAGACACCTGTTCCAATTCGTCTGCCAGAGAAATTAATTAAGGGAAAACTACTTAAGAAGGTTGTTCCACATCATTAAGCAGAACATCATTTCCGAGCAATATGGGAAATAAAAAGGATTTAACTGTTTCTGAAAAGCGTGAAATAGTTCAATGACTTGGACAAGATAGGAAAACATACATATTTCAAGAAAACGTAAGCATGATCATCATACAATTAAAAGATTTGTAGCGAATTCAGAGCACACATGGGTTCCTGTAGATAAAGAAGGTTTCTGCAAGACAAATGCATCGGATTAAGAGAGGCAGCTGCTAAAATGACTGTAACACAGCAGCAAAGAACTATATGAAGCTGCCGGTGCCTCTGGAGTTCCAGAAAAACATCAAGGTGTAGGATCCTCCAGAGGTTTGCTTTTATGCATAAACCTCCCATTCAGCCACCCTTATCCAATGTTCACAAGCACAAACGGGTCCCGTGGGCCCAGAAATATACAGTATGAAAACAAATTATGAACTGTTTTTCACTGACGCGTGCTGTGCAACCCTGGATGGTCCCGATGGATTGAGTGGTGGATGGTTGGTGTACAGCAAAGAGGTGGCAGAGTCATGTTTTGGGCCGGAATCATGGGGAGAGAGCTGGTTGGCCCCTTTAGGGCCCCTGAAGGTGTGAAAAATGACCTCTGCAAAGAATGTAAGGTTTCTGACTGAGATCTTTCTTCCGTGGTACAAAAGAAGAACCAAGCTTTTTAAAACAAAATCATCTTCATGCATGACAATGCACCATCTCATGCTGCAAGGAATACTTCTGCATCATTGGCCATAAAAGAAGAACAACTCATGGTGTGGCCCCCATCTTCCCCTGACCTCGACCCCATTGAGAACCTTTGGAGCCATCCGCACAGCAACAGCAACTCTTGCAAAGAAGTTCAAGCAGAAAGTTCAATGGATGCAAGAATTGTGAAGCTCCTATCAAATAAGGGACCTATGTTAAAATGTAACTTGTCCTGTTAAGATGTTTTTGATTGAAATAGATTTTGACTTCAGATAATACGACCTTCTAATTCTTCTAATTGACCATTTTCAGTTTTTGACAACTGAAACTCTGTCGTGCATAATAACTTGGAACAGTACATTTTAAGTTTTTATTTTCATGTTCAATAACATTTGAATTGTACTGAAACAGCTGGTAACTTGGAAATTATGACTGTCATTTATGTTGAAACTTTAGGAAAATCAGAGAAAAAATGTCATTTGCTTGAAACAGTTGAAACATGTGTAAGCTGACTTGACATTTATTTTCACCCATTATGCCCTTCAGAAATATACAGTATAAACTGTTATCAACCGAGCCTGAAGTGATCAACACATTGCATCATTACCTAACAAGCCACACTATTCATACTTGGAAAAATGATTAAGATGAGGGTAAAGTCCCTCATTTATAATAAAACTTGAAGGTTCTTCAGAGACCCCAGAAACAAAAACCTTTATTGGACAGTGTAAGGATTCCAGAAAAGCCCTCAGGTTTTAGATTAGGGCCATTTGATTGCTGTCTTCTAGTCCTCACTGTTCTGCAGGCTTTACATTATAGGTTGTTTATATCAAGATTCCTTCCACCTGTCAATCACATAATCTGCTGAATCTGTTATTTACTTACGACATGTACAGTGATGTCATGGATATAAATCCATCAGTTCAGTTGCATTTCTACATCTATCTAAAAATAAGTGCTTTGTAGTTATTTCAGAAATAAAAAATTAGGGAAAACTTAAGGAAATTTCAGAAAGTAGCTCTGCAAAGCAACGTTGAAATGATTTGCTATGATGAAAAGAAATAAAACAAGCCAAGCCTAAATGCTTTGTGCTTTCCACAATGAGCCAGTAGGCTCACAAGGTGTGCTTAACCACATTTTTAACTCTCAGTCTTATCAACAATCCAGTTGTGCAATTCCCACTTATTGCTTCTAACCCACAACATTTAACCCTCTACACACACATCATACACACCTGAGGGCTGTGCAGCAGAGCCCCAACCTTGCTGCAGGCCACTAAATAGGTTTACTAAAGCAGTATGTCTCTGTTTTTCACAACAGCACAGCAGCTGTGTAAGAACTTTGCACACACCCACCTCCTATGCTGCTTATGCAGAAATGTGTCAAATCACATGAGCCAGCAGAGCTTAAAGAGGTTACAGGTAATAAAGTAAAGCTGCAGAAAGCTCCGAGTCAACACAAGGTAGGATGATGCTACTCACGGTTATCTGGGGAGATGGAAGTGACACAGCAGTTCTGACTCCTACGTCACATGACCCCTATTACGTCAAGTTGTTTGTTTGTTTGTTTTAAATGAGGATGATGAGATATATAGACCAGCTTCTATTTCTGACAGACTATTCTTGTCAAGAGAAAAACGTCTTAATAAATTTGACCTTTTCTGCAGCACATTTGTTTTGTTCAGTAGATAGTTAGGACCAAAGACGATTAAAAGCTTGTAAAACAGTCTCATAACTAGACTTTCCAAAGAGACATGCCCTACCCTGTGTATAAACTGAGCCCTTCAGCACTCTGTCACTAATACTCTCCCTCCCTTTGTGTGTTTTATTACCAATTCAAAGACTTAATTTATACTACCCAGAATGTCAAACACATAAAGCAAAGTAACACATATTACTATTACATGCATGCACAGGGGGGATTGTTAGTTGTATACAATGACACACATTAAGGGACTAGCTATAAAAAGACCAGGCGAGTAAAACTGTAATCAGCTCTTGCCAGCAGAAGCAAGCTGACATTATTTTACCACGAGTAGACAAACAGCTTGTCACAGCAGGCAACATCTGCCTCTCTCTTTAGTGGGCCTCTGTCTTGGCATCTTTTGTTATATAAAACCAAAGCTCTTGTCAGCAGGATCAAAAAGAGAGCTCTGGATTTGAGTCATTTAGCAAATTCTCATCTTGACCCTCAGAGAAACTGGTGGCTGGATTATTACTTTTTATTCCAAACTTCAAGGGTACAAAGTGCTGAAAAATTTTTTTTACATCAAAATTAAAAAATAAATCTGACTGTCAATAATACTTGCAAGGTTTCATGTGACAAGATGTGCAGTTTAGTCAAGACTAAGAAAACAGAGAGTTCAAAGAACCACTCTTCCTCAACTACAAGTGACCTTAGTGAAAAAAAATAGACACTTGGTAAAGTTAACCACGTCGGTCTACAAAAACAGCTTCTGGGGTTTTTGAGCCTCATCAGGCCACAGAACACCAGGTCTGAGATCTCTAAGAATAGGTTCAACGGTCTACGACCGAAATGCCTCAGCACTGTTATTTCATGCTGCCGTGCAGGCCAAACATCAGCACAGCAGGCAGCTCATAGCAGCATTGTGTTAAAGATTTCTGTAGTTCTTGGAAAATGGAAGTTACGTCTTCAAGGTCTGTTTAGAAGTTGTGTTTAAAAGGGCTTCATAAAAAAGCTTAATTTGATTTAATTTGTCAGAAACAACATCAAATACTCTATAAACAATAATCTAATAATTAATAATCTATTTGGAACATCTCTAAACGCCGAATCATTAACCTCTTATTTTCTCTGCATCTTTGAAATGCAACACATTTTGTTTCGGGTTTGTAAAGCAGAAATCTGAAATCTGAAACTGTTTTTTTTTATCTCAAATGAAACTACACTTGGAGTTCTAATATTTCATAGTAACATACACATTTGTATGCTTTCATTTCAGCTTAACTGAGGAGTCAAACCCTAAAATCAGCGTAAGTAACAGTAAAATCAATCACAGAACAGCATCTCTAGTTGGGAGGAGATGTTTGAACTGCAGTGAAAAGGCCATTCTTCTTCCTAAACACAAGGCTTGATGGCAATAATTACTGGTTCTTGTTTTTTTTTTTCAGTCTTTTTTCATGAGATATAATTAAAGTAGGTAATCAGGACTGAGGAGAACAGTTCTATTAAAGCAGCTGCTTCCAGGAAGTCAACATGAAGGCAGAGTTGTTACCGACAACTGACAGCAGTTAAAAAGGAAAGAGAATAATAACAAAAGTCACATCAGGTGGTTTGGCACACTTACTTTTAGCAACCAATCTCAATCATTTAATTGTGTAATACATCACAGCTCATTTCATGCACATCAAATAGTAATTGCACCATGTTGCAAAACTCTTCAGTAGACGAATCAATCAATATGGATATCTTTGAATTACTTGACTTGTTTGGCCTAAATATTACTGAACAATAAATATAGATAGACCCGGTAAAGGTGTAACATACTGGATTCCCCTCATGCATCAGTGGTTTGGAGAATCTTAACAATCACCAAAAAGAAATCATGTTAATTGCCACGCTGTAATAATGAGATCACCATTTCCAAGAAAGAAAGAAAAAAAAAATCCATCTCGCATTCAACAACGCAGAGTACGTCCAAATACTTTTCCATCAATCAGAATGAAATCCCTTTTCTTAAAGGTGTCATAACCCAGAAATCCCACTTTTTCATTTAAATCCACCTTTTTTGG
>JAVQJG010276169.1:0-11763 GCA_036024015.1 Craterocephalus amniculus
TTTTCCATTGGAATTTGTGGGAAAAAGTTTATAGTGCTGATGCACTGTCAAAAGTTTTTAAATGCAGAATTATTGCAGATTGCAGAATTTATAGAAATGAATGAATTGAAAATAAACATGTTCAAGTCTGTATAACAGTGATCATATATATGATCTTGTATTTTACCTACAATTGTTTTTTGACTAAATCTATTACTTTCTGTTGGCTTTCCTATCTTCACTGTGTTATTTTATGCAATGTGCAACAAAAGAACATGAGATTGTGCCTGCAGACAAAGGAAACATCAGCGCTTGTTTTGTAATTTTTCTGTGTGGTATTGTGACTTTGATGTGATAATGTGAGCCGCCAGGTTATTTACTGTTTGCTTTCATACTGCAGTGACATTTTTATGGAATTAATGTGTATTACTTGTGTCTGAAATCTATGTCATAGTAGATTTAAAGTTGTCTGGCAGATCTCTGTCACATCTGGAGGAAGAGAAGTTTGAGTCTGCAAACTGTCTGCTCTGAACAGACCTTTAAGGACATGGTTGGAAAGGGAGCTGTAGAGCTGCGTCACTGTAGAATTTTTAATCAAAGTACTGTATGTCAAAGAGATTTTATAAAGACCTCAAGGAAAGTGTGTCAGCTTGTGGTAAGAAGGGCATTTAGAAACTGCAGTAGGCTACCCTTGGTAGATTTTGCATGCAGATATGGAAAGTTCTGCTCTCCAGACATGTGGTAGAGACTAATTCCATACTGTAAGCTCAACATATTGCCATGTCAGAATACTGCTCCACAAACATTTGTTAAACTAATAAGCCACCCAAAACCCAACGCACCTAATGAGGCTATAAAATAACTTGCCGAGCAGAGACTGCACATTTATTGTTAGTCCATTAAAGGCACTGAATTTGGCAAGACTTTACAGGTAAAGGGTTCTTTTGGCCTCTGTCCCTCATATTTACTGTATATACTTTCTATAGTCTTTAACTGGGTTTAGACAGAAAGGTAAGACCACGGCTTACCACAACTGATATCCCTTCATCACGGATTTAGGATATAGCCTACTACTAGTCCATCGGTTGTCATATCCTCCACTTGAAGATTTTTCTTTTGAGATTAATGTTAAACAGAGACAGTGAGTTTGAGAAAGAAACAGAAAGGTCACATGTTCGGGAAGGTGAGCTTTGGAAAATGAGCACTGCAGCACAGGTGAGAGGGTCAAAACAAAACTCGACTGAATAATCCTGCAGTAATAATTCTAAAGTCTTTACTGAAGTCAGTGGTATCACTTAAAATGGTTAACCTTTAAAAGAAAATATCACATGTCAGTCTCATCACACATATTTATGTGAATATTTTATTGTTTGTGGATTAATAACTGAAGGCTGAAGCTGTGCTAATGTGCAACTCCTCTGGACTCAAAGCAAGAATTTAAATTGAACAGCAGCTGGATCGAAACCAGTTTTCCCCGGTTGTGTTTGTGTAACCTAAGCAAGTATTATGAACAATGGCAAATACAGTACAGCACAAAGTCACAGAAGAAAAATATTAACAAAAGTTTGGCACATAAAAAAGTATGAATTTTATTGTCAATTTCACTGTAATACAACCACTTTATAAAACATTTCATCTCATTATTATCAGTTTAGCATTTCTTTATGTGAGGTAGTGCTAAGTTTACTCACCAGATTTCATGTCATCAGTAACGTATGGTGGAAATAGATAACTCTAGCATAGTACAATGCAGTCTTTAGTTTTAATAAAAGCAGTCGGCAGCCATCTTGTTTCTGTGTCTGTTATTTTAGCAGCAGTAAATCTCCAGTTTTAAAGCGTAAATCAATTTCTTGGTCCTGAATTTCTTCTTTCACGTTCTGCATCCTCTTGTATTTCCTGCTGTGTCTCCTGTGTTGCATGCTGTGTATCCTCCTTTGAGTGTGCAGCCTGATTTGTTGGCCTTTTCCATCTCGTTTCACATGCTGCGTAACCTTTGAAGTACACTGCCTCCATGTTTAGCTAATGCCCAGCTACAAGAACCTGGAGCTTTTGTAATGTACATGTCCCATGTGTGTATTCCCCTTTTCACAATCTATTGCCTGTGTCAGGGCTATTTTCTCAGCAACCATTCAGGGCGAGCGCTCCTCCCAAGTGTTTGGGTAATTGTGTTTTCTGTAAAAGCTGTCCAGCTGCATTTCAGTGGTCAGGACCCAGTGTCCATGCAGTTCTCATCACCAGCCCAGCTGTAGTTTGGCGGCAAGCGCAGCCTCCGTCCCTCTATTGCTGAACTCATATTCTGAATCAGGAAGGTGTGACCACGAGTTATTCGGTACTCTGCTGTTTTATTGAGCCACTGTACTTGAGCAGAAAAGTAAAGCAGAAGTTGAGAGGAAGAAGGTGGCAGAGAAGGTTGCAAGGAGGATTAGATCATGATAGGGTGGGTGTTATGTCTTTTTCTGCCGCTGCACAGACATGACAGATAGGAAAACAGGGGAGGTAGCAGACAGATTGAATATATACAGAAAGCCCAATATACCAGCAGACAGACAAACAAAAAATAACCAAAGGCACATACGTCATTGAGACACAAAGAAGGAAGCAGATGAGCAAAAAAGAGCAATAAAAAGTGGCAGAGTTAGAGGGAAAATGATAGAGATAGATTATAAAAGCAGAGTAATGGGTGAAAAGGTAGGTGGCAGACAGACAAAGAAGCACTCAGAGCCAGTGGACCTTGTGGGAGAATGTACTGATATAGAGCTTAGCTGGAGGAGGATTTTCTCCCTTTAGTTTGGCTTTCCTGCTAAGTAGCATTGTGATACAATCAGCCACTGTACAGGCAGTGTGTGCGTACATATGGAATTCCATTAACCTTTCTGGCTTTGTTGGTTAAATGTCAGCATGGTGCATGAAATTGAATTGGTCATTGATTCAGAAGCAGGACATTTCTCCCACTCAGTTGTAGACAAGTATCATTCTGTAAGATTGAATCTGTGTGTTTCTGGCTGGGAAAATACTCCAGCGTAAATAAAATGCTGCTCCAGGGAGCAGACTGTCTGAGAAGACAGCTGTGATGTGTCTTCTCTAGACATTCTGCAAAGCTTTCCAAACGAGTTGCCCTCCTTTTTTTATTTAACTGCCAAATCAAGTTTTTCATCATTAATGAGGACCTGTCTGGTTAATGTGTGGCATTAACTGTTGAAATTGATTGAAATCTAAATAATGCATTGCTTTGTCATGAACAAAAAACTAAGGATATTTTGTCTGGACAGTAACTATATACACAAAATGCTCATGTTGTTTAGCAACACTTGTCACTGCCCATCAATAAGAGCTGACATTTCATTTCCAACTCCTTATTTATTTTTAATAAAGATGGAGGATTTTTTTCGATTTAACTGAGATTTCTAACATTGATGAAGATGTATTTTCTGAAGTGTTTTCAAATGGCAATCAACCTGGATTGTCAGGTCCTCTCTGTGTAAAACTGACATATTCTTCTTGAGCATGTGTGTTTTTTCGATGTTTTCTTTTCCAAGTCATGATAATAAAAGAAACTAGGAATCATTTTACAGAAAACAATTTATGGATTGGAATATAAATAAAGTAAAAATACTGATGCGTGTACTCTTATACTTATTTCAAGATACCAGTTTAACCAACTGGCTTTTATGATAATTAAAAGGAAAAGTCTTATTTAGCTGCAGGAGAATCAGCTGCAATAAACATGCATTTTACATGTTAGTCACATCATACTTTCCTAAATCCATCCAGAAATTTTGTGCTAAGGCACAGGCAGAAGACACTAGAACATGATATTAGAATATAGTTGTATTAATACAGTACAACCTCACTGTTAAAATAGTTAGGATGCTGTGTGAAATGTAAATAAAACCAGAATGCAATGGTAAACCCTTATTTTAATCCAAATAGAATGAACAATATGTCAGATGTTGAAATTGAGAAAATTTTACTTTTCAAGGAAATAATAGCTCACTTAACAAGAATTCACAAAAATCACTGTCTATGAAATGAAATGCAGGTTAAAACTTGATCATTCAAAGACCATTTAAAAATGGCCCGAAGCCAAGTGGGAAACTGTTCTGTTGTTAGATTAATCAAAATTAGCTATTCTTTTTGGAAACTATGGACATCATGTCGGACCATCCAGCTTGTAATCAGGACAGTTTAAAAGCCTGCATCCCTGATAGTATGGGACTACGCTAACTGGCAGTGGATCTTAAACCTTTTTTTACGTGCGAGATGCATCCTCGCGTGTGCCGCGGTGTTATGCTTGATGCATTGGTGGCCACCGATGCATCAAGCATATCTCCGGCTGTGTAGTTGGATTGAAAGGCCAGCTACATACCGGATACATATCTCCGGCTACATGATGACTATCAAGAAAGTGTTCCAGTAGAAAATGAAGGCACATCATTCTGAGGGTGAAATATTCCTTTAAAAGATGAGAAGATCCTACATAACAATAAACGTCACCCTACTACAACTTTTCATGATGTTTCTGTCAGTTTAAAATGAGCAAATATTTTCACTCGAATGGTGAAATGTCCTTGCTTAAACATCTGACATGTTGTTTATGTTACTTTAGAAATTTATTAGATTTCTTTATTATTGTATTCTGTTATGATTCTCATTTTATAGGCATATCAACTTTTTTGGAATTTGGGGTGCAATTTGTTTGGCATCCACAAAAAAATAGTGCTAAAAAATTTATAATTTAATCTGTAAGCAGCATAAAAAACAATTGATTCTTCAAACTTTACTGAAACTAAATAATGTAATTCACTCACTTTTTGCATCGCTTGAACTACTGATCTCACATTTTAAGCCTAATCAGAACGATATCCACCAATCACAACAAGATAGAACTTTATTTTACTTAAAAGGGTCAAACACTTAAAATTTCCACTCTCACGCTGCAAACTTTCGGCATTTTAAATCTGACATTTGGCTGTTCTGCTAAATATATGCGCTCTGCAGTTCTGCCGGACGCATAAACAAATCCTGACCTTTGATTCATTTGTGGGAGTTCAGTATTAGTGGTAAGATGGGGGCGGCAGATGAGAGGTGGCATGGGAGAGCTTCAGGAATATCCAGCAGCTGGAAACTAAAACAATGAGGAGCAGAAACAATCCTGCTGCTCAGGAGGTCGACAGATCGATGCGTGAGGATTACATGGTGCTCTGTGGATGTCGATAGGTCAAGAAACATGCTCACTAATGAAGCTGAGTTATGACTCATTCATCTGGCTTTAGGCCACACACGCCATGTTGTGTCATCCTACTTTCTCTGATTTTTGTAAGTCTTCCTTTTCACTCATTTTTTTTCTTGCCATCTAAAACTGTTCTTCTGTACTCTTACCATTTCCATCTCCTCTTTGTTTTAAACCATCACACTGGCTTTACACTATTATCTTATTTTTGTCCTATTTCTCTTACTCTCTCTGTTTCTCTCTCAGCCCTCTTGAGTTTCTTGTAACTAAATCTCAAGGTTCTCAGTTTCCTTCCTGCTTACAACCCTCTCCCTACCTCTTCCTCTCTTCATCTACACAAATCAGCCTCAGCATTAAAACTATTACAGGTTGAAATGAACAACATTCATCATCTCATTACAGTTTAATGTTCTGCAGGGAGATTGTGGGTTCTGACATTCATGTGGTTGTTACTTTGATAGAGACACAGCAAACCTAAACATTGGTTCAGATGAGTGGAAGTGGCTCTTTGCATCGGGTGCCGCTCTCAGAATCAGAACAGTGTGCCTCAACACATCAGAAAAAATAAGTAGCACACACGGAGCCAGAGAAATCAATTCGGCTTTCCATAAACACAATGGAAAATGCATGATTTGATGGCAACGAGGGGCTTTGATTCTATGACAAGGAGAACTCAAAGATTTGCTAACTTGGATAAAGTTACTAAAGTTTTCGTATTTTGCACAATTCCCCTAATCAGCTGCACACAGTTACAGGAAAATCCTTATGCAATTCTTTAGAAAAAAAAATGAAATATTAGACTGAAATGAGTGTTAATCCAAATTTAGTTGTATTTATATAACAGTGTCTTCAATAACATGTTGTTAAGCTTCGTTCTTCATAACAATAAGAAAAACTACTTGTATACAAACCACTTCCGCTAGAGACTGTTAGAGGTAACATTAAATAGAATCCTGAGAGTCTTAGAGGAGTTTATTGACAGTGGTGCTCAGTCCACATAGAAAAAATAAACGACTGAAAATACAGACAAGAAACAGTTGATTGATGCTGCTTAAATTAAATGAAGAAAACAGAAATAGACTTTAAATTAGAGTTATTAAAAAATAAACTTTCTAAGCTTTATGGGATTAAAGTTCCTCTTGATAATCTGAATACAATGCTTTGTGTGCTTGTTAGTTTATTTCTGATCATTTATAATTGTTTCAGAAAATATTAATAATGCCATTGCTGGGCAGGAAGACAAAGCTGACAAATGTCAGAAGCACCAATGAAAGATGAACAAAATGCAAAGCAACCATGTAGCTCAGCTATAACAAAAGAAACACAGAAAGCTAACTGAGAGCATCTATTAGTCAATAAAGCTACAGGACAACACAGCGACTGTGTCAGCATGCAGAATATACGGTGTGAAGATTGTTCAAAGTGCATCCAAAACAGTTTTTTCTTATCAAATTGCTCAGATCAGTTGTGATGCCACAAAGCTAAAGACGTGACCTACCAAATGGGAACATTAAATTTGGTTTCTCAGGCTGCAGGACAATGACAGCAACATACATAATGAATGACAGTAGTATGACCCAGCTGAGCGAAGGAAAGGGAGGCAGCATAAAATAAAAGATGCCAAGATGTAAAACTGGAGTGAGAGGGAAGTTAGTGTCCAAAGTGGTGGTCAGAACATAAAGCCAGACTAAAACAAACAAAGAGGTGATTGGCAAGTTAATGTGCCATCAAAAGGAGTTGGAAGAGTTTAAAGTCTGAAACTTAAAGGACTACTTCACCCTCAGAATGATCTGCCTTCATTTTTTACTCACCCTCATGCTGATTCAAACTTTGGAAGACTTTTTTAAATATTTATCATGCAACCAGAGATATGGGGAGGTTTTCGTTCTGTCTCAATTCCTTTACTGTGATGTTGAACGACGCCCATTAAATAAGGTCCATAAAAGTCCACAAAAACTTGGCAATATTCCTCCACACTGCTCGTCCAATATAATCCAAGTGTTCTGAGTGGGTAGCATCCATAATTTATTTGAAACGACATCATTTTGTATATTTTTAGAGCCAAAACCGTAGCATACTGTACTTTCTGGATGCGCGTGCATGATGCTAAGGTGGCCGCGGTAAACTGGAGGTAGTGCAGAAAACGCATTCTCCGCCTACTGCCTCCTACCCGCGGCCAACAAAGCATCCGGCCCGCGCATCCAGGAAGTACAATATGCTACAGTTTGGGCTCTAAAAATATACTAAATGATGTTGTTTTGAGTAAATTATGGACGCTACCCAGGTACACTTTTTGAACAGGTGCTGTTCAACATCACTGTAAAGGAATTGATCCAGAACAAAAGTGTTCCAGAGTGTTAATCAGCATGAATGTGAGTAGAAAATGAAGGCACATCATTCCGAGGGTGACGTTTTCCTTTAAGTTATTTTTACTTTAACATAGACAACAAGTTTACAGAATGGTGAGCTGGACACAACATCACCCAGCCATGCCAGATGAAAAGGTGTTAGCTCTTTTATCCAGAAGGTGCAGCAGCAGATGTTCCAAATGGCCCGGGAGATGGAAGTCTGGCCAGTCAGTTATCAGAGGAGTTGAGAGTGTTTTCCAGCGACACGCCAGCAGCCATTCCCAGCCAGACACTGGGCCACTGGCTTTTGCTTACAAAAGAGAAGGATAGATAGCTTATATAGCAATTGCAGCAGGCAAACATAAACAGTACTTCTAGGCACACATGTAAAAAGTCCTGTTAACAGGATTACAGCCAGCACAGTCTGGGTTTGCTTTTGTTGTGTAAACAAAGGAATTAACAACACATATTGTAATGCAAACCACATAGATGCCAGAGACTGATGCTGCAATCCGAGAACATCACTGGCTCTTTTCACACATCTAGCATGTACATGTGGAGGGGGCCAGAGCCCATCTGAAGGTGCACTAACACAATAGGTGGCGGTTTAAAATTGAGGCTGGTCAGTGTAGGTATTATACACCTGGCTTAGAGCATAAACAGTCCAGATTTTTCAGCCACACTTCAGTGAGTCCTCCAATCTCCGTGTCATTGATCCAAACTGAAGGCTTATTTCTTTCACAGCTGAGGGAAAACATGTCAATCTGAAAAAAGAAAAACACTTAGATTGCTTTTTTTTTGCAAGAAAGACTGCAGTATAGCTCTGTGTTTATATGTCTGGAAAAGCTGCAACAGTAAAATTATGTGACAGAAGCTGGGACACTTTGACTTTGTCCACAAAGAGGATTGCAGAGAAATGCAGTAATCTGTGTAATGCAGGGCAAAATTGCAGCTTTTAGCGCTGCTTTCATAACCCATCTTTCAGCAAGCACTTTCTGTTCCACGGCTCACTCGTTCTCTGTCTTCACATAATGGTGAACTTCTCTCGCTGTTAACCTTGCCTTTGCACATCCACTGAAATTTTAGAAGGATCTGCTAAAGTAAACTACCTGCCAAGATGGTGACAAAGGTTTTTTATTCAAAACCCATGTGTCAATTAGCGTATTTGTATGTGTGCCTTGCGCCTGTATGTTGGGCTGTGCATTTCTGTGTGTTACAAATCGTACATGTTTTATCCCCCATACCTACTTTGTCTGTTGGTGTGAGAGCGTACTAGGAAGAAAATAGAACAACTTGAAAGGACAGGCAGATGAAGAAAAATCGGGAGAATGACATTTCCAGCTGAGTTTGGAGCTTTTGTAAAGACCATTAAAAGTGAAGACAACTACAATGTGACATCTTCCAAACAGTCAGCCCACACACAAATCTGATGTGAGCTGTATTTGTTTAATTTCGCAGGAGAAGAAAACGTAAAAAGTATAGATAACACAGTGCTTAAATTAGGCAGTTGACCTAAACATAGACAAACCTTCCGCCCAGGCTCTTGTTTAATAATTCATTTGCATGAGGGAAGTGCACCATTATTCTTTTTATAAGGCATCTTCTCTTTATTTTTCAATGATTGAAGAAAAAAAGTTATTTTCGATTCTGGGTTAAAATTTTCCCTTTTTTTGATTGTATTGGAATATGAGGTCTGCAATAGCTCCTTATGTTATTTTTAACAAACCAGCCTCACTCACTCAGCACAGTCAGTAATCATCCACTACTCAGCGATTGCACTCAGTGTCCTTTGGCTTCCCACTGCACAAAATGAAAATCTAAATTGTGCAATTTGGCAAGATTTTGGGTTATTCTGCCTTAAATTACACACTTAGATGTACGTGTGTGCAGAGAGTAGCAATTCCTGAGTAGGTGCAGCCTCAGATTCAAATTCTGGGAGTGTCCTGTAAGTACTTTCAATTCACAGCAATCTAGATCATTTAATCAAGTAAAGACACCTTTAACAAGGTAGAAAATACTCCATTATAAGTCTTTGATATAAAACATAACTTCAGTCAAAATGCTTGAGTACTGTAAAAGTCGAAAGTCGGCTTGTGACTACATCATAAATTAAAAATAATCACTATTTAGCTTATTAGTCTTCTAATATCAGCCTTTTATTGCATATTGTCCACAACTGTGCACATATTTAAAGACCATTTTCTACATGCATGTGTGAGGATGATACAGTATATTTGGAAATTACCCACTTCAGTGGACATAATAGTCAAGTTAAGTTTATTTATAAGGATAGCTTAAAAACAAGAAAAGAAAAATCACAAAACAGATATTGGCAAATACCATAAATCAACACAAGGGCCTTAATGTTTCAAAAAATGAAGTCAAGAAATAAAGATGAATAAATGAATTAAATGAGTTGCATGAGAACAAGAAAATAATACAACTATGTTTGATTGAATACTTATACAGTATTACTTAAATATGATGACATATTTAATAAATACTATCATAACATAGATAAAAGATGATCAAGCTATATAAAAAGACATGGAAGATAAAAAATGAAGTTAAGCATCACTGTACATGTCTGTAGAAGTAAAATACTGTGTGGGAAAAAAATGTGTCATTCTTTTTTAATAATTCAGACATCAGCAGGTTACAATTTTGTCTTCTGTGGGAAAGAATCAGCTCTTATTTCCAGGTCAAATAACTCAGCAGTATTTCTGCGTATTCCTCAGGTCTTCTTGATGCTCATGATAGAAACATAACAGCCACTTGGTGGGTGCACCAATTTCTCATAGTTAAGTTATAAATCTGTAGAAATAGGTACAACCTAAAATTTAAAAGCCTCAAAATTAAAAACTAAAGCACTGACTGGGTGTGTAGTGTTGGGCTCCTCAAGTCAAACTGAACTTTCTGAAGCTAAACAGAAGCTGTCAACAACTGTATTTTGAAGCATAGCTAAGTGCCATCAGTTTGTGATTGTTGTTACAGTGGAACTAAACATCAAATCAATGGTTTGCGCATTTGAGTGGAAAGATGCTGCATGGCTGAGTTGTGTAACTAAATCTGAGGCCCACTATCTCCATTGAACTGGTTTTACTGTACTACCTCTACTTTGGACTTCTTAGCATAATCTCATTGGTCTTTCAGCCTGCACAAGAGCCCTAACCTAAATGCTTAAGGTTACATCACACTACACTGCCACCTTATTATCATATAGATACCCAAAAACCGCACACACCGGTAACAGTAAATTGTCACCTGAACAACATAAACCTGCCTTCACCAAGAACGCAAGACTGTCAGAAGCAAATATCCTTCAAAGAGCACCCAAATCATCCTGTGGCAATAACAGCAAAGCGAACGTCACACACAAGCTGCAGAAAATTAAAACAGCACAGTTCAAAAGACAGATCGCAGCACTCCCAGCATTACCTGCAAAACCTATGTGTCACTTTTGGGCTTCGCTGACCAAACCAGACCCAGCTTTACCTACTGTATCGAACATTTAATGGAGCCTACCAGGCCTGAGGGCTGATGAATGTCCTCGTTCTTCCAATCCCCTCCCTGAGGAGTACTCCCTACAGAACAAGCCTGCCTGTGTGTAAATAAGACACAGACCAACGGAAAACAACAGAGGATCGAAAACACATTAAGGAAACTAACGGTGTGTAATGGAGTCATCAGATGAAGAAAATTTCAATGCTGGAAATTAAATTGTTTCCTGTGGTTGATTTGGTGAAAATTTCTAACTAAACTGACTTTTGATACTGTTGTCATAGATACAAACATAGATTATTTATAACTAACCATGTGGAGATGGAAACAATGGAAATTTTAAACCTATAACTCTCCAGTAACCGCTCGTTGACTTATTAACTTATTTGCAAGATCCCTGCGGGTGAGCAAAGTAAGCTAAGAAGCATGTGCTGCCAATGTATTTTGATTTAGCAACAGTCCAGTTTTCTGGGTTTTCATTAAAGGTTTTTAGAAATCTGAGGGAAATAACGGTGAATTGTTTCTCACCAATGACAAGCCATGATAACTTTCCCACTCACTGTCCAGATTTGGCAGATGACAGTGTAAGTGTCATGGTCTGATTGGTGCTTTGTTGACTAGGCTTCTGATTGTTTCCACCTGTGCCTGGTAATTATCATCATGCTGTTCACCTGTTCTCCACAGCATTTAACTCTCCTCTGCTCA
>JAVQJG010276209.1:0-20763 GCA_036024015.1 Craterocephalus amniculus
ATCCATCCATCCATCCATCCATCCATCCATCCATCCATCCATCCATCCATCCATCCATCCATCCATCCATCCATCCATCCATCCATCCATCCATCCATCCATCCATCCATCTTCATCCACTTAATCCCATGGTGGTTCATGTAGCCAAACAACACCATCATGCTCATACTCATAGTCATACCATCATGCAAGTCCACACAGCCAAATAAGGGCTTTAATCCTTATGAATCTTTATAGTCAGAACTAAATTATACAGTTTTATTAATAACAAGCAGTTTTAGATTTGTTATTTAACTATTTGAAAATCTCTTAAAACTAATTATTATGTACTTATTCCATACTTAAGGTCCCTAAAGACAGAGAAACTTACTATTTCAATAAGCACAATTTATATTCAAATGGAATTGTATATTCATGTAGGCAAGTAGATACAATAATTCTTCATATATTCTTTCAGCAACAATTGCAAGTTTATTTGTATTGCACATTTTCACAAAACTATTCAAAGTACTTTGCATGAAACATTTAACGCAATACATATGGTTCAAATAAAGCATTAAAAGGGCACCAACAGCTAGCAAGAAATCACAAATAATTAATAGAATGAAAAATCCGAAATAATCAAAACTGAAATGATTACTGTAAAGACAAGGTAGGTTAAACGTCACTATGCACAAACATCCACTAGGTGGTAGCCTTGAGTTAATAAAGATAAAAGGACTACTCGGTGACAGGTACAAGTGGGTTTCTATGGCTTCTCAAATCAGAGTTTTTACAACACTCTTTAGATATCATGCATTGAACATGGCTGTAATTATCAACTGACCCTACTCCAAAACTTCCTTGTGAATATCAATATTCACATCAATTAAAGAGAAGAAACCGATTTTCAAAAATGGCATTCAGTAATAGTTGATGGAGCATAAATGATAAAGATGAGTAATAAAAGACTATGTGTAATCCACAACACCACTACAAGCCATGATTATTATCACAACAAATTACATTCATAATCTGTCTATTTATAATACATCCATCTCACACCTCATTGGCCATTTGATGAAATATTCATTTGTGTCACCACATTCCTTTATTGAACTAGTTTCCATAAGTTTGTTTGGAATTATTTTATGAGCTGGTGCCATCTTAGGCTTGGTGCACTATCTTGATTGGTGTGCCTGACCTTGCTGGCCTGATTTCAGGTCCCCCTCCTTTGTTATAGCCCCATCCATTGACTGAGGAAGATGGGCTTTCTGAACTTTTCAACCTTATAAATATTACTAGGATGTTTATTAATATGAGACATAACTTCCCCCCCATTTATGTCTCTGTGTTTTTGCAAGAAAAAAAAACTAATTAGAGGAAACCCTTGCTGTGAAAGTCCTGTGGTCTACTCCACGATTCTCCCATTTTTACTGTAAAAAATTGGTTACACGATTTACATATTAATGAGTTTTCATTTATCTAAATCCAACCTTAGTAAAAATGCATAACACAATATGAAGATATGCTGAAATGGTTAATCCTCTATTTAAAATATCAGTAAAAGTCGCTGTGATCAAAATTTACACCAACAAATACGCACACAGATGTGTGCCAGGCTTGTTTTGCAACAGTAATTTTATACAGTAGATCAACTGTAATTAAATATGCAAATAAGCATAGATGCATCGGAAAATGTTGCTTGATTATTAAAGACAAAAATACATTTGTGAACGTTACATAGTAGTAGCTGTAGTTTTTGTTTTCAAAATATGGGGCAAAAGCTTAAATTCTAGAGACTGCATCGTTACCCAGTGGACTGAATGAAATCTTGATTGAAACTTGTTCGAAGCTGACTACATTTTTAAAATAATAGTGTCTGTCTTTGTAAAAGTAAAGAAGAATTGTTTTTATACAGAGTATAAAACCTTTGCAAATGAAACAATCTTTAACCCTAGTGCAATTTACACCATTCAGAATTACAGTCATTTGCAGTAGTCTGGATCGGTTATAATCTCCTTATTATCCTGAATGGGGGGTGTTTTCGTCAAAGCGACAACTTTGAAGCAGCCAGTGGGTTTACCTCAGACGGCACACACTGAATTCCAAACCAAGCGCTTCCAGCGTGCCTCAAAATTTAACGTACTGACGTAACCTCTTTGTGTTGGCAAATCATGGTCCACACTGGGCGGGCACTGTGAAGCTGTAGTTGAGAGAGTTAGCAGGCTAACTAGAGAAAGAAAGCTAACTAATCGTGAGAGTAGAAGGGGAGCTAACGTTAAAGGAAAAGACAACTGTCAAAAGAGGAAGGAGAGCAGATATTGTAGAGAAGTAAAAATTCTGTTACATGACTACACGACCTGGTTTATAGCCAGCTGATGAAAGACCGTGTGTATCAGATGCCCGAGGAGCATTTTGGATACTACATCGATTGTCCCATTTCCAAACGGAAACCATTTCTGGACAGACAGTTCGTGCTAGCTAACCTAGCTAAGTGAATAATCCAGGAGACTCTTCATTGTCACCTAAAATAACATACTGAATGTTTTGTCTGTCATGAGTCCGGCCGGGTGCTCCCATGTGAACGGTTATAAGGTGGATAATTGGAAACAAAACCTTCGAGTCATATACCAATGCTTTGTTTGGAGTGGTACTGCTGAGACCCGGAGACGCAAGGTAAAAACACAGGAACTGCAACGTTAGCTTCTGTAACAAAAAAAGAAACCAATTTCCATGTGGCACAGACACACATTTAATTAGTGTGAAGATGATGTCCCACATGAAGCACAATCACTGCGAGAGTTGAACAAATTTACGCTCTTACTTGAACTGCACTCATGCAGCAACAACACTACTGTTAGCCAGCTAGGTTATCACCGGTAAGTTAGCTAGCAGTAGTACTGTATTCATGGTAAACTGCGGATACCAGCCGTTTATTTGTTAGCTGAAACGCTGAATTCCACTTTATCAATTGAAGCATTTGTTAAATAATCTTTTTGTCTCGAGCCAACCGCGGTTGGCTGTGCGGCTTGCTAGCGGAGTAAACTTGGGGTTTTAAGAGAGTTGTGTCCACAGGCTAACATTACCACACCAAATGGACGTATTGTGTATCTCCACACACCAATGCTGTGTCCATACATTAGCGGTTCTCCCTTGAGCATCCCGGGTGTGTGTATGCTACCCTGGTCATTCGCTTACTATTTTGAATGAGGGGGCTTCAGCCGACTGGTTTAGTGCCAGTTTTTCTGTGGGCTCATCCCACACCTGCTCGGCCTACGTCGCTCCCAGTGGTTCTCGCCAATGTGATGTCATTTTCCCACCCTTGCTCTTCCTCGTTGTCAACTGTTCACTGTTTTGTCGTGATGTTAATATCATAAAACTTAAGTTTGGCTTCATAGATTTGTTATTTGCTCATCAGTAGTCCGTGCTTCTCTTATTTATGTCCTACATTTCTATGTCGTTGTGATAAATCAGGTTCCTCAGAGTGATACAGGATGGACAGAGCTGGTGAGTTTATGCTTATCCCCTCCTCTTCTTCACTGACATAATGCAGGTAGATCAGACGAATAAGAGCTGGCTTGCTTTCTCTCTTCCTACTTACCCACCTGCTTCAGTGCCTCTTCATTCAACGGACTGAATATTAGATGTAAAACAATGTAGTAAGGGAAATCAGCTTCATCCTTGGATTGGTTGTGATATAACTATTACATCAGGAAAATGTACAAAGCAGCAAGATAGTTTATGATCAAAGCAACTGAAAGGATCGCTTTTATCATTAAAGTATGCACTTCTAAAACCGCTCATCTTCTAGACTTTACCTCAACTACTTACATCTAATAGGAGGGACAGTCATATAAAACTGTGATCATTATGGGTATGTATAGCCTCATGTACAAAGTAATATCTCCCTTTTGTACAACTTATATCAAGTTCTGTCTTCTTTGTGCTTTACCAACATTTTCAAGTTGGATTATGTTCTATTGTTTTGTACATCACTTTTAACCATTTGCCATTGCAGTTTATTATTCTTTCAAATGAACACCACTTAGTTTCTCTTGTATGTCACAAGTCCCAAGACATTTGTTGCCTTGAAATCCTGAAGTACTTATACATAACTGACAGTTCATCCCTGTTATTTATTTCATTGCAGTGCTGTAACAATGATATGTTTGTATGCGTGATTCCTTCTTTATGTACCTACTGGAAAATTATAAATACAAAGCTGGCATACAGGTTTTCCCACGCATGGTTAACAAAGATTTAAAGGGCTTTCTTATTAACTGGCTTTGTATTATTGGGTTGTTATTGTTATGGTAGATTTATGAAAGAGGAAAAAGAAGAAAAACATTACTTGCTTGAAGTTCAGGATAAATTTATTTAAGTGAGAGTCTTTGGCCTCACACCCTTGAACTGAGCCTCTTTATCCCTTTAATTAATGTGACATTCAGAGCAGGAGTAGTGTTTCCTCAGTGTCAAACATGCGCTATTCTTGTGAGTTGAGGTGAGGCATTTGTTGAGTTCTGGATTAGCTGGTAGCCACCGCTTTAACACTGTCTTATCATTGTGGAATGCTTATGGAAAATGTATATGTATGCCCTTGCTGTGTAAAAATTTGGAGCAATAGATTACAGTGGCGGTGAGGGGGACTCTGAATCTTAAGTGTGGTTGATAAGACAAGCACTTATCACAGCATTGTTCACAGCATGTCTGTTTTATGACAATGGCACACACTTGGTAAGCAGTACAGATTTAAAGAAGCGCTTTCTACAGGGTGGTGTGTTGGAAGAAAGACAGTGGGTGGTAACTTGGTTTCATCTGCCAGTGTCTTGCATCCACAGTAGCTGTTTCTCAGTTATTCTTCTGTTTGATAGATTTTTTTCCCTCTCTTTGCATGGCCTCAGCTGCTGCCGTCCTCTCTACCTCAGGCTTAAATCAATTCTCAGGTGATGTGGAAAAACATTTGTTGAAAATCTGTCACCTGCTCTGCATGCTCAGTCTAAAGCCTATGCGTAACGGACAGCTTGAAAATAGTAGTGAAAGGATTTTGTAGGGAACCATGACAACCCTGTATAGAGTTTGGTTTGCCACATTTTATTTTGGGACCATTAGAGTAATAATTCTTTTAGGGTGTCTGTTAGGTTATAAATGCCCCATTGAGCTGAAAAAGATATTTACTCTGACTCAACATGAGAGTATGTATGTTTTTCTCCCTTTAGTTTTACTGGGGATGAGCCATTAGACCGAGGGTTTATTTTAAGTGTCGTCCATTGAAGAATTGTAACTATTTCACCAAGTCCTTTGATTTTTCTGCTCTTGAGGAAACTGGAATGTGTGGATACCTATCATCTACTCCAAATAAAGTAAATCCTGACAACTGTTTTTTCTTTCCCTGCTCCATTATATCTTTTTGTTGTCATAAGAGCTACATGGCACAGCTGATTAGTCTTGGCTGTCCATAACTGGTAGGCAGAAAGGTTCCACCCAAGAAACTGCAGTAGACCGCAGAGAAAACATAATTTCATCCAAACCCTGCTGTCCTCTAGGGTCTCTGTTTGTATTATTTGTTGAAGGTTTGACGGTTGTCTGGAATTTTTTTGACAAAATACCAACTTTGTGTGTGTCTTTGAGCAGTTTTCAGATGTTTCCTCTTTAATTAAGAATAATGTTGTCGTCCAGGCCTATGTAGACTGAAATAGGCTGTTGCTCTTTAATATTTGGGGGAATCTTTTGTTGTAATGATTGCAATTCCAATCCCTTTGTGACTAATTCTTCGTTGTATGTTTCTTCTTTGTGATATAAGGTTGTGTAAATATTAATTTCTATCTTCTGTATATTCATTTAGGACTTCATTTGTTATATTAGGGGATTGAGTGTTTGCTGCTCTGGGCAAGACAGACTCTGTTTACTGGCTTATTACATTGTTACAATGAAGATGCAGTGAAGCGCTTTGATGCAGTTAAATCAGAGGTACTTCAGGTCGAATGTGAACTGGGTGAGATGAAAGCAAGTTGTGTGGGGTTGGCGGGCTTTCACAGTAGGGACTACTTTGAAGAGTTTGCTGTCATTTTGATTAAAGGGGTGAGTGTCATGATTAGAGAGTTGGCTGAACTCATCTCTCATTTTCTAGTTTTGATAAATCACATATGATCAGAAGAGGTAGCACACCTCCCAAACCTTGATGCTAGTCTTTTGCTGTGAATGTCAGAGGTAGGAGAATGGCTATATTTTTATGGATGACACATTTATGTTTGTTCCTTTCCCTCTCCTTTACTTTAAGTTGCCACGCACACAAATCCGCGCATGCGTGCACACAAGCGAATGCAGCACGGCACGACTCATCAGAGTGTCTGATTTTAGTGCTACGAGCAGATCTTTGTCAGATCTGTCTCCATCACATCACAGGCCCGCTCTGTGACTCATCAGCATACATTTGCAGCAGCAGGAACTATTCCTGCAGACTCTTCATATTGCCTGCTTGTTCCTTTTCTGTGCATGCTCCCACGCTGCTGCTTCCCTTTTTCTCCTTCGCTTTTGCTATATTTTTTTCTTTGTGAACGTGGTTCAGCCGGTGCATGCGGATTGCTTTCTGAATATCCCGTTAAATTTGAATAACAGCAGCTAATACTGCTGATCTTAAAATAATTATTCTATTGTACTTGACACAAAACCCTCACTGCATGAGGAAAAAAAATCATTATTTACTGTACACTGAACACAATTCTGCTATCCGGTTCTTTCCTTCATTGCTCCTATGTGGGTTTGGTTAATTCAGATGTTGTTTTCTGTTCCATCAAGTCCCATTTTTTCCATGTTTGCATGCCCTCTGTCACTCCTGCCAGCTTGATGTGGTTCATCAGTAACTATGACTGTGATTTGGTGACTCAGATTAAACAAATGTAAACTCCTCCTGGGGAAACTGTGGGATTTATGTGTTCTTTTGCTTCTCAAATTTTCAGATGCAGAGAATCTTGCGTGTCTATATTTAACTGCTTCTTGTATAATCTGCAGGCAATGCAGCATACTTGACGGCCTCACTGTTTTTTTTAATTGGTCTGCTATGCTTAGAAATTGGAAAAAAAGGGCTTGGTCTGTTGATGATCTCCAGTATCCCGTCCATCTCCATGGTGGTCATCGGTATAGATGGGACCATTCAAGAGAGTGCTAGCTCAACGGCTATCAGGGGGGGAAATGCACCTACAAAGTTTATAAAATAATTCTTTTTTTTAGCATTTTGTGAATTAAATCAGATTTTGTGTGACTGATGAAGAGTGTGGGTTTTGATTAAGCTCGTGTCTTTGAGCCTCATCCAACTCTGATCTCAGTCCCTCTTTGGAAGACATTTTCATTTTGACTGATGCCCCTTTCCATCTTTCCATTCACTGATAATTTTGTTTTCTTTGCGCTTCCTTCAACTAGAAATAATGCTGCTTATGTGACTGTCCAAAACACTTTGGAAAAGCATCATTGCTACAAAACATGCTGGTCATGGCCTGAATCTGCCCGAGGCTGCTGTCCAACCCTCCCTCAGTACCACCATCTGGCTAATGAGCTGTCAATCTCTCTTCAGTGGCTGTCCAAGTCCAGAACCAAGAGGCAATCAATCTCTTTCAGTGTGGACACTGTTATTCCCTATTGTTAAAGCCATGGACCCAAGTGACAGCCTTTCTTTGACGGGGCTTTTTGTCTGAAGTGTCTCTGTCCTTGTGAGAAAAATGAAGATTGTTGCATCAGACCATTGTAAGAGCGTTGCATTACAGAGGTCTGCTTTATGTAATGTCACTTTTAATGGATCTCTAGTCCACTAATAGCTCCTCTGTGCCTCTGTTCTGAAGTGCTTATAGATTTTCTTGTATGTAAGGCTCTGTAGAAGTTGATTGGTGTTGTGGGGATAAGGAAGAAGTAAACATTTGATCTGACAATGCAAACAGACCTTTCAGAACCTTTGCGCTGTGGGTGTTAGTCACATGAGCAATCTCCTTTGATTTGTGTCTGAATAAGTGCCATTTTGGCGATCAGCATGGTGTTGGCATCGAGTCGCTGCAACGTTTGACAAATGGATTTACAGCCTTCTGTTAAGCTGGAGTTTCAGCTGGCTGTAGACAAAAGACATGGTCGTATGCACAATTTTTCCTCTTATTTTAAAAAAAAATCTGCCTTCATTTTACTTGCTGACATCTTTATTCTCACCCATTGCCAGCCTACCAATCAATGAGCTACCTGAAAATTTGCTTGATGCTCCTGTGTGCTTTTTAAAGTAGGGTAGTGTCACTGGATGGTTTGCTATGTATTTCACCCACTCACCCAAAAAAAATCTAAGTAGTGATATCAAAATTTTTTTGCTACATTTGAGTGACCAAGCTGCCTGTTCTTTGAAAATCGAAAAATGGATCCTTTTCATCTCTTTTTGAGCGATCTAAATTCTATTCACACTTGAACATTAATGATCATTCACATGCACTGTCAGCTCGTGTCATTACACTGACCTAAAGCCTGTGCAAGGTTTCGAACCCCTGAGCACGGAGCGCCGCTCCATCCATAATTTATTCAATATTATTTCTTTTCCTGGAGATGGCAAGCAGCCACACTCCATAGGCCGAGGCTTAGGGTTTAGCTGTAATGTCCTTATAGCGCTGTGTGACAGTATGAGGCTAAACTACACACCAACAATCCGTCATGTCTCCCACAACTCTGATTCCTTTGGATGAGGTGGAAACGCATTCTCTAGCAAAGCCTACACAGCATGTCATTGTCAACAGAGGTTATAAGGAACCAATGGAGGACAGACATGAAAGAGAGCAGAAGAAGATTCATATTGTGTACGTCTCCAGGGCAGTTACTGGGAGGGAATGTTGCAGGCCTGGTACAGTCATGTGAAGATGGAGTGGGGGGAGACTACAACATCATCCTGGTGAGGCGCTGACAGGCAGCATCCCCGTGGGCTCAGTCGGCAGCAGGGCTCTGGAGCATCGCTTTCCCCAGCCTACTCTGTCTTGTTCTTTTTAAATATAGAATCAAAGAGGACGGTGAACGCCATTTGAGTGCGACTACTTTGAAAAAACGTTTAACAATGTGTGGTTGTTTGTGGAGAGATTATGCAAATCTCTGGAGGCATATATGCGGTACATAATTCATAGTTAAAAGTATGGGAATCTGTGATTTGACAGCGTGCGCTAGCTTGGAAATGTTAGCAGCATGGTGAGTCACTGTTCTCGTATAACCGTGCTCTCTGGTTTGTATTGACTCGCTCCTCCCCTCCCTCCTGTGCTTTTTGCAGCAGGAGCTTGCTCAGTAGAGCCAGACCTTTGTCCACATCATAATTGTTGTCGTCATCCTGCCTGCTCCTCAGTTACAGCTCATCACATCAGCGGGCGTGTTGCATAGAAATGCATCGACTTAAATGCTGATGGAGGAGCAGAGCGCTCAGACTGGGAGAATGCAGGAGGAGAATCTGAATGCAGAGCGGGGATGGCGGTTTTAAAATTCTGCATTTATATTCAACTGACGCTTGAACTTGGGGAGCAGGGTCGTTTCAGCCGACAGCCATTCTCAGCCTCAGCGGACCCTATGAAGTGTTAAATGCTATTTACATTCATGTTAAAGATGCATTAGTGATCCATTCATCCGCCCGGCGCCTCTTTGAATCTATCCCTCCATCAATCAGCAGCTTTGAACTTTAGAAGGGTCTTTCCCCTGCAGACATAATGCAGCCTGAATGGCCTCAAAGAGAGGCGTCACAGATGGAAGATGCAGCACTGTGAGCCATGAACATGAGCTTGCTACCTGTGCGACACTTGTTTCAGTGATCTGAGCCAGCGGCTGATCAATAGCTGATGTAATAGAACATTAAACGCCCTGGGCACAGACAAAGATGGAGTGCTGCTGACACCGAGGAAAAGACAGCCTCTGGACAATTGGGAGATGGAGAGGGGGAGACTTTTTTTGGGAGGTCTCTGAAGAGATGTTGAGGCAGAGGATTGTGAGAAAGAGGGCAAGGCATGGCACTTTGAAGGTTTCTTTATATGCGTTGGCCTTGTGGTGCATTGGAGGAGCAGGGATTAAATACGTAAAAGAGGCTGGCTAAAGCATTCGCTTAGGACAAATCCTGTTTTCTTTCACAAATGCATGCATTTTCCTTGGACTATTAAAAATACAAGTCATCCCTTTTGTCTCCACTTCAGTATGTAGTTTTTTCTCTTGGCAAGTTGTGGCAGAGGCTTTCATGTAAAAGTTAAGAGCTAACTGTTGGTCTTAGCGTTTTTTGTTTCTTCCAATCACTAATCGGTCACTTCTCTTCGTAAAAGCTCTCCTCTTTGTTGCAGCACCTTCTGTTCCATGTCCATTTAGAGCTGGCTGACAAACAGACCTATCTGAAAAAAAATGGAGCTTAGTTTTTATGACCCTGAATATCCTCCCCGCTGCAGTGTCATCACAATATATCACTACCAAACCATGCCTACTAATGCTCAGCCAAAACAGGCCCGACTGGGGGTTTTTCTGCCACTCGCAGCAGCATTACATTGGTACCTTGTATTTGCTGTGCTATGCCACAATCATCCCCACTTGAGTATCAGATCACCAGTCTACTTGGCTGTAACTGGACCAACGGTTGTCCTGCATTGTCCCGGTCCCTCAGTCTTGCGCCCACCTACTCCTATAAAATTTCCATCCACTCCCACAGACAAGACGTATCCGTTGAGCTGAAATTCAGCGCTCCGTGTGAAAACCGCTTTACTGAAAACGAGTCGGCCATCTGTCATAATGAAAATGAACAGCATTTGTTTCTGTTAAGACACTTTCAGGCATGTATTGCTGTCTATTCATCTGGTTGCAGCTGAACCTTTCCTGTTAGTGTGAATTGCCGATCTTATGCTTTTCCATAGCTTTTTGCAACAGCAGTCAGTGTCAGACCTTGTAGAATATACATGACATTCAACATGAGACTAGTAGCAGCAGTGGGTTCAGTTTGACATATGGTCACCTGCTCAGAGGAATCTGATAGGTTATTTGCTTTTTGGTTAAATTTTTAGATAGCTGCAGCACCAAGTCTTTTTTTTTTCTTCCCACTTCTAAACTCAGATGAATGGGAGAAAAAATGTGCTTACATCTGTGAGATACAGAAGCATCTCCTTTCTGTCTGATTATAAATCATTATAAACATTTCTCCTATCCACTGATGTTTTAACACGATTCATATTTGTTGGCTTGATCATGTTTTTATGATAAAAGACATTTTTATGAGATAAGTGTAACTACAAGGATTTGCTATGTGAACCCTTTCAGTCCAGAGGCTCATTTATGCTCCCTGACGAACGTAATTTTGGGCGTCCGTTCCATGCGTCTCCATGCGTCACTGCCTTCATGCTTTCATGCGTCGTTTCTGTTGCTACGGCTAACCTCCGCTAAGCGGCAGTGCTGAGTTTATTGTGAACCCCGCGATACGTTAGTTTTAAACATTAATTGGCGGCACAAACACGCTGCTATTAAGTTGTATCTAACCACCAACACACCGTGAACACTTATAGAACTTTATTTCAAAAGAATGTTCAACTTCTAATGTTTTTTTGCCGTCTTAATTCTTCTTCTATGGTTTCGTTCTTCCTGTTTATCTTCTTCTTCCCTGGTTTGTTCCTGCTCCACTATGCTCAACACGGACCCCGCGGTTTCCGATGGTATTACTCCGTCATCTGCGTCGAGTGACGGATGCGCAAGGAGCCTGAAAACGCACCAAAAACGCACGGAATTGACGCAGAAGACGGATAACACTTTCCGTGCGTGTGCGTATCCGTCATCTGCATCGAGCATAAATGGGCCTAAAGGGCACAGTGTAGCTGATCTTTTCAAATTAGGTAACGGATCATGCTTTTCTCAAGTTAAAAACCACACTGTTACAGAAGTGCAGTTCGTCCTTCAAGCATTGAATACTGATGGCTTAATAAGCTTCCAAAACATTATTTAGGAGCTTCCATCCTGTGTATTTGTGTTGTCCAGATAGAAGGAAGTGCAATAACTGGTTCAACCTCTTTTTATTTCTCGGATATACCAGTGTTTGATGGTTTTGGGTTTCACTATTGTTTCTTTAGATAAAAGTTGTCAGTCAGTAGACAAAGCTGTACAGGTCTACCAAGTTCATCTCCAGTATCTTTGGGCATTAAGGGGTGGGTGTCTGTTTTGTGGGCTAGTTTCATACAGTCATGCCAGAAAAGGGGAAAAAAACTAGTTACAGCTTCAGTCAGTGGTTTTCTATCTCACCTGCTTCACTTTCCTTCTGTTTGTCTCTTGAGTAGGCGGCAGGTCTGCAGCCTTTCAGTCCTCCTCCAGTTTCTCCCTCTGAGCATGCAGTTGCTCTGCTATAGTTCGTTTTATGCAAAACAAAAAGTGTTATGAGCACCAAAGATTATCTGCAAGCATATTGTCTTAAAGATGTCTATCAGTTGTTTCAGTCTCCGTCTGGTGTTTTTCTTAGAGTTCTCTTTAAATTTTTTAGAATCTACATCTTGTCTTCTTGTCAGATATCATTCATCACAGTGTTCAGATGCCCGAGGTTCTGCCGCCTGTTGTATACTTTCTCTTCACATTGTGTAACCTTTAAATGATGCGACTCTAGGAGAAGTGTGTGTGTGTATTAAATACGAGTCCTAATGAAAAGGCAAGGTGCGACTAAACACACAAGCAGTCACATTTGCCTCCAGAATTTTCTGCGTCCTTTAGACTTGGTCCGCTTCTTGCTACATTTTCCCATTTAGCTGGTTGTGTGACATGGTAAACTCATCAGTCTTCTCACATATTTGCTGTGTAGCCCCCAGATATAATGGGAATTGTTTCTAAGGAGATTGGCTTATTGCAGGTTTGCCACTGGTGTCAGGCCTTCTAATACAAAATTTCTCACTTCACTTCGGAGCGTTGTCGCCCAACCACTCAGACACTCTGTGTGTTTGTGTGTGTGTGTGTGTGTGTGCTAGTTTTTTTTGTGCCTCCCCCATGTGTGCCTGCCAAGCATTAAATCCCATCATTGCCAGAATGTGTTAAAGGGTGAAAGATTCTGTGTTGCTTTTCAACTGCATTCAATTTGTCAACAGGCTGAGCAATCTTCCTTCTGCTTTTATATCAAGCTGATTCAAGCCGCGGCCTCACAAGTGTTTTTATGATTGACTGAAAGGTGGAAATCTGTTTTCAGCAGGATACAGACTTCCCTTCTGTACGCTTACCGCTGTTCATCAAGGCCTTGTCCTTCCTTGTTCATAATTCCTTTTCTACTCTGTCCCTCCCCTCCCTTGGGTTTTTTTCTACAGGCCAAGTCCTGTATCTGTCACATGTGTGGCGCACACCTGAACCGACTCCATTCTTGTCTGTACTGCGTCTTTTTTGGCTGTTTTACGAAGAAACACATCCACGAGCACGCAAAAAACAAAAGACACAATCTAGGTAAGTCACCCACTGTTGCATGAAGTATGGGAGTACAGTATGAATCAGCTGGATCCTGAAACCATTTCATCTTAATTTATGTCATACAAAATATGTAATGTGGCCAATCCTACATCCTGTGTTTGTCTTAAAATGCACCTATATCCTTAAGGACCTCTGCAATACACACTCATCATTTTAACCACACTGTTTATATGGGTTTGCACATGTCATGTTGTAGGCATGTGATTAATGAACCCAATTCTACTACTACTTTAGCAATTTGTTATTGTAATTATTTGAATATATAACTAGATGGGAGATTATCCTCTTAAACCCTTGTTAAACATCTTGTTTATTCAGATTTCAGTTTGAATTCCTTATATGACCCTCAGCCACCTTGTAGCAGCCCACATAACCCATCTGTATTTGATTATGGGAATTGGATTTATGCTCCTGTGACAGCTACTAGCCTTAAACCACGGGATTGTATCTGCTGCAGTGCCGTGTGATTGATTACTGTGGAGACTATCACACTCGGCAGTTTTAGTTTTCTAAAAAGGTTGGATGTCATTCCTGACACCCAGAAGAGAAGAAAATAGCTTTTGAGTGCATGCAAAAATAGCTCAAAATTGTGCTTTGTGATTTAATTAAAACTGTTTAATTGTTTTGTGAGTGCTAAATTTCAAAAGACATTGAACTGACTTTAGCAGATTTTATTAGTGAGGCGCCCCTAATGAAGGCTAACCCAGCAGTTTCATCAGTTTCATTTTAGGTAACACATCTTCTCACAAGTAAAGGAGTTGATCCTGCTCTTCATGGCAGCACTTCACCATTTCCCTTTGAAGGCCCAGGCCAGTCATATGGTGCTTAATAGGTCCTGTTTCATCCTGACATACTAGTTATGCTTAATAAGTACTAATAAGCAAGATTGAGATATTACCCTCTTGGAGATGAGCCAAATATGGCACCGGTGGTGACAGTGGTGAGGTCACTCTTGCCGTTTTAAGATGTGGCTTAGTAGTTGTCTTAATGGTTTTAATTGATTTATTGCATTTCAACAGTTTGGTTCCCAGCACGTAGCCCGAGTGCAGGACTACAGTGTTAATTAACTTTGAGCTTTCCACAGGAGCTGCTCTGACATTGAGCACTCTGCTCATTTCTACCTCTAATCAAATTAATCCGAACTCCCCTGTCCGCTTTACTGCTCTAATGCGAGCTCTCTTCTCAGAGCTCCTACTTTCTTTTATTCTTCTTTCTAGTTCCTGTTTCCTAACAGTCTTACCCTCAGTTTCTTCTCCATTCTTCTTCTCTCTTTCTGACTACTTGTTTTTTTTTTTTCATCTATTTGTTTCCTCAGACTTCCTCATCCTTTCATTCTTGTTCCTCCCTCAGCTGAGGAAACCTGATGAATTACTTGTAGACTAGTTTATATATATTCCTTATCTTATTTTCCTATCTAAACAAAGTGCTGCTGCTATTCCAGTATCGTACACGTTCTTCTCCACAGTATGGAAATTTGAAGGAATCAATGCACATAACATGGTATGGTTACAGGTTTTCTATATGATGCTGCATCTTGCCTCCTTCATGGTAGTAGCAAAAGCAGCACTTTTATAAAATAAATAAATAAATGTACTGTTAGACTAAAAATAGGTTGTTATAGCAACAGATCTTGAGTATTATTGCAGTGGACTTTGAGAATAGAATATGGTGGTATATGTGTTTAGTTAAAAACACAGGTGGGAGCGGGAAGCAAATAAACTTGTACCATCACTGCTTCCATCATGTCTCATTTTAATTAATTAATTAATTTCCTCAGCACATAGAACGAGGTGGTGACACATTGTGCCGAAAGAAACATTTGCCTTGAAGCTTTCCGGACTGATGACGCAGAAATAAAACCTAAGGTTCATTGCTTTGCTGCAGAAACGATTTGTGATAACTCATCCTCTCTCCTCTTCCCTCCAGCAATAGACTTATTATACGGTGGAATATATTGTTTTGTGTGTCAAGACTACATATACGACAAAGACATGGAGCAGATAGCCAAAGAGGAACAGAGGAAAGCCTGGAAATTGCAAGGTATGGCATTGTGGTCAGAGAAATGAATTCAGCTTTTGAAGGCATTTAGTCTGATATCTCACTGCAGCCACATGTGCGTTTCTTTGTGTCTGCAGGCATCGGGGAAAAGTACACAACATGGGAGCCGACCAAGAGGGAACTAGAATTATTACGACACAATCCAAAGCGAAGGAAAATCACTACAAACTGTACCATAGGTGGGCAATAGAGCGCAGGATTCAGTCTTAATCAGTGGAGCTTTTCATTCTTCGATGTTTTTTCTCGCGCATGCTGTGTGCACATTGTGTTAAGTGCACTTTGGGGTCACTCATGCATTTAACTGTAATACCCAAGGTCAGTTGCATTGGGTAGCCCTACAGGCAGTGCGCGGCGTGAGACAGAACACAATGTTCCTTCAGCGACAGATACGCACCAACAACAGGCAGATGTTGTTAACTCTCCCCTTGTTTTCTAATAGTCTGTTTTCTTTTTATCCTTCTTTTCTGTTGTCACTCTCACTTTGAACACGCCCTCATTGCAACCTTTACCTCAGTCGTCCTTTAAGATCCTTAGCCAGCTTGACTAGTCGGGCTCACTGCCGATAACTCTATTGTTATGCGTGTATGTGTGCCAGCACCAGTGTAATAATGTGTTTAAGCTCCCACTGAGCGTCTTTTTTCCAAAACCAGCCCTTGCTTAGTTGGATTAGACCCAGGACCCGGCTGTGTTTCACCTGTTATATGAAGGATTCTAAATGAATTAATTCACAGGTTTGGGTTCATCTCCAGGATACACACAGTTTTGCTGGCACACTTGACCCAACACCATACTGTTCACTTTTCAACCATGAATCCAATGGAAAGATTCAAACACACTCTCTTATCTATGTTGTATTATGGTATCATGTATATTTGAACAGACTAAAAACATCTAGAGTAAAAAGAAATAATTTTGCTTTACTCCAAATTGTGCTCGTCTGCAACTTGCCTTGAGATTTGTCAGCAAGGTCCCACTGTTGATACTGCATGTTATGACACAAACCAACCCCTGGCCTAATAGAGTCTCTGTGGTGATGATGATTTAAAACCACTTCAAAGGCTTTGAGTTTCCCTAGGAACACTGTGGTTTACTGCTTTAGAGGATCTTTGCAGGAACTACCTTCTCCACAGCATTCCATGGCCTTCTTGATAATGTGGTTAGCCAGATTCCACTGATTAGCAAAAGCCAGGCTGCTTGGAGTTTGTTCTAGTTAAAGGTTTTAAAGGGAATGATGTAAAGCTTTCTGGGGTTAGATGAAACAAATATCTTTCTCCCACTTGCTGATTTTATGAAACACCAAGCACTGCTTCTTTTCTGGCTAATATCATTCATGGTACATTGTAATGGCAGCATTATGCTGGATTGATGAGGAAAAGCAGGAATATATCTGGGAAGATTCCAAAGGTGCCTTTTTATAAATGATCCAAAGCCCACACTTGTGCATCTGTGGAGATATTTTAAATTTGTTCTGCTAATCAGCTTATCATCCAACTATGGGGGAGAAGAGGAATTGGACGAGTACAAATCTCTTAAGATTTATCTAAGGAAGCTCTGGCTTCCACTTGATACCAAATTATTGGTCTGTGTGTTTGTAAACGAGAGATTAGAATCTTGCAAAGTTTCCATTGTAGGTCCCTGAAGTATTGATTTAAAGGGAAATCTACAGTGAAAGTGGGCAAAAATTAAATGAGCTAGAATACTGAATGAGTTTACATGTTTGTTAATTTAGCTGGTCATTATTTGAAATCTTTTATCACCAGCAGTGTAGGCATAAAATAAGTTCTGTCTCACCCCTATGAGCGTCTCATGCTTCTCTGTCTCTTGTTTTGCAGGTTTACGAGGGCTAATTAACCTGGGCAACACATGTTTCATGAACTGTATTGTTCAGGCCCTAACACACACACCACTGCTGCGGGACTTCTTTCTCTCTGACAGACACAAGTGCGAAATGCAATCAAACTCCTGTCTGGTGTGTGAGATGTCGCAGCTTTTTCAGGAGGTATTTTGCTCAGTTCTTTTGTGTGAACTTGTTTCTTAGCTCTGTTAAATCACACAAATCTAACGTTATTTTGGCTGGCACACAGCTATAATTTGGGACTTTATTTAACAACGATGAAGAGGAGGATGTATTCTTCGATGACATGTTAGCAGCCGCAGAAGGCTGAATCACTGTTAAACTTGTTTGCTGAGTCCAAAGAGTTAAACAGAGAGGAGGGAAATTTCCTGCCTGCAAGGAATGTACAGAGCCATTTAAATGAAAGGGTAGAATGAAGAAATCACACTTTTATTGAACCAGATCAGTAAGTGCAAAATATTTTTCACAGCCATAGCCTTTAATATCTTTTTTTTTGAGTTGGAGTTCATGGCAAAAATGTACTCTCAGAAATATTATCAATACGAATTGTATATTTGGGTATTTTCTATTGATATTTTCTGTCATATTGGATGATGTTACTATAGAACACCAGCTCTTCTAGCTCTACTCCAATGCTTCATTTTAATACTACAAATTAAACTTAGCTGACTTAGCTGGGGATAAATTTAGATGCAGAGACTGGGTTCCTGCTACATGCAGGAGGAGAAATTGGCTAACTTCCACGGCTTCTCGAGGAAAAGGATAACTTAAGTTGGAATCAGTATGAGAATATATTCATGCAAATGAAAAAGGTTGGTATACCACCTAGCTTAAGTTATTTGCATATTTATGTTGGGCAAAATCATCAGCCAGGAGTATTACATAATGGCTTCCTGGTCTGCTCCGTCCCTGCTTCACTTGCACCCTCTCTCTCCTCAGTATATACAGGTCCACAGATGGCAAGTGGTTCTGTAATGTATAATGTGTTGAGTCACCCCCCACCCCCCTGTAACAACAAGCACAGACTTGCACAAGCCTGTCCCATTTCAGTTGGTTCACCTGTTTATCCATATATAAAGAAAGTAAAAGCTCACCTCTTTCAGCCTATGAGGGAGATCAGGCTTCAGTATTCATTCTTCACACGTGAACTTTCCGGTCAGCATAATCACACACTCATTCACTCTTTAATCACCTACTCTTGTCCCGTTTTTTCTTTCTTCTTTTGATTGTCAACCACCTTTGAACTGTCAAAAGGTGAAAAATCTGTACGGTTCTCAAAGCGACACCAGTACGGTATGTTTTCCCTCCCGTGCAGCTCAACCAGATATCAGAGATAACCACAAAGGATGAACTGCAGTGTGCTCAACATCTGCTTGTTAAAAAATGAGAACCTTCTCTGGCATTAATGAGCTGGCAGCGATATCTCGTTGTATTGCTTGCATTCTGCTCAGCTCTGTTACTTTCTTAGCTACATCTTGTCATCCTGACCCGGATTGTCACTCACTCTAATTCCCATGGCAACCCAGCGACTCTGCGGCATTAAACCGATAAATTATTTGCGCCAAGCCTCCCTCTTTCGGAGCCGGTCTTACTTTTCTGTCATGCTGACATTGACGTTATGCAACGTGTTGCTATTCTTTTCAACATGAGGAGATCTGTGCTAAACTTGACTGATGTAATAATTGTCTTAGTGTTTATTAATAGATTATAGATACCAGCCATGAGATCTTTGAAAACACAACTACTTAAATATGAAACTAATAATCTCCCTTCCTTGCTCTTAGTTCTACTCGGGTCACCGTTCGCCCCACATTCCCTTCCGGCTGCTGCACCTGGTGTGGACTCATGCACGTCACCTTGCAGGCTACGAGCAGCAGGATGCCCACGAGTTCCTCATTGCAGCTTTGGATGTACTACACAGGCACTGCAAAGGAGACACCATCAGTAAGTTTTGCACACATCTTTCTGACCAACTGTTATTAAAAGAAAAAAGATCACACTTAGTTCTTTAAACAAAGTCCTTTGAAAGGGCTTGCTGTATCATTTCATGTGTTCTGAAATATCTGCTGTCAGTCTCGGGTTGCATATGAATAAAGTAATTGAAACTTGTGAAGTGAGGTTAGAAATGTAGCTGTACCCTGCAGAGCATAGTCTCTTACATCACTGGACACACACTGAAGGAGACTGACAATGCTCTGTACCAAGGGGACACTAAGCATGCAGTGTAAGGAATGTCAATAGACCCTGCTGCAGTGTTATGATGGGCTGGCTCACACACTGACTCAGCACTAAGACTTGCACTGATTGGCTATAGAAAGCCCAGAGAGTTGTGAGAATGGCAAAGAGGCATTGCTGCAGGCGGACGGTGAAGTGAGAAAGAGGGGCAGACAGTTTTTCAAAGGTGTCAAAGAGGCTGCGGCTGCTGCTGATGGTGGTGTGTGTAATTATACACTTTGTTGTTTCGTGGCCCGCAGGAGACGACAACGGGAAGAAGGCCAACAATCCAAACCACTGTAACTGCATCATTGACCAAATCTTCACTGGGGGCCTGCAATCAGATGTTACTTGTCAAGTTTGCCAGTAAGTTTTCTCGACTGTCTTGTAAGTGTGTTTATGGCTCACAAATCCCAAATGGCAAGTTTAGTGTCCATTCATCTTAAATGAGCTTTAAATGAGTACTTCTATCCCTTCTTTCCCTTCTGTATTTACTCATTCATCCATCTATCCCTGTTGTCCTCTAATACTTACCTCTTACCACTGGAATGGTCAGTGTGGACACTGCCAGTCCTCTTACGGCGTATGAACCTCTGCTCGTGTCCTCTCCACCACTCCTATTAAAAGGCCTGGTCCCTGCAGAGCTACTTTAATGGGGGTTGTCTAGACAGCAGCACGATTCAAGCGTTGCCTGTCTGCCCCCTAGAGCTGTCCTGTCGCATTAACACATGCATGCTGCACTGAACTGCAAAGCACCTTGCCCAGACAAGCAGGCAAACTGGGCTCAGCTCAGTGTGCCGTTACATTCATCCACCATGCAAACCGATTCGCAATAAAATGCACCATTCTGGTAATCAAACCTCTTCATTCTTTTTCACGAGCCTTGTCAACAATAGATTATAAGTGGTAAACAACTAAACAGCTGAAACATCAGGCTTTTAACAATGGAGGGACCATCATGGTGTCCTACTACAGGGTGGCTCTCTTATCACCATAAATGCATTACTATTTGATTTAGTGGCCTCCCACTGATACCTCTGGGTATTATGAAACCATGACTCATCTAATCAGCAATGGTAATGTTCAGCAGCTCCTCCCTGTGAGTAGACTGTATATATATATATATATATATATATATATATATATATATAGACAATAAAAGTGAGAATAAAATTTTATATGAAGTGTCGGTGTTTATCACGCTCTAG
>JAVQJG010276228.1:0-16733 GCA_036024015.1 Craterocephalus amniculus
TGGAGGCAGATGAAACACTGCGCCTCTATCCGGGGCTCACAAAACACCCACTGTCCTTTTTGCCGCCTTCTTTGCTCTCACTTTCTCACTTTCTCTCTCCGTCTCACCCCTCTAACTACCATTTCTCACCAAAGCCATTTTAAGCGCCGCTCATGCAGAGCTGCACTTTCATGTTGCATCTCTGCACTTTAACCAGATCCTCTATTTTTCAAGCCTTTTATCAAATTATAGGGGATGTGTGTGTGTGGGGTGGGGACGACTGCTGAAGTGGCCCACACTGAGTCACAGTCAGATGGGAGCAGCATGGCGGAGCAGGAGAACAACAGCTTTGGCTGCAACAAAATAACTTGGACATGTTGGGCGTCTGCTGGTTTGACTTGTTGCTATTCCACCGGCGCTGCACCTATTTTTGGGAGGATATTAATATCATAAGAGCAAAATATAACTGTAGATGCGTCAGCCTGTGCCTGAGCTGTATTAGAAGCATTGATGCCATAATGTGTGTGTAAAACTAGGTGAACATAGAAGTATTGCTCTGTTAGATGAATTAGCTTAATTAAGAACCTTATTAATATGACTGCCATGCTTAATATGTTATGGTGATTACAGCGCTTTATTACTTAGTTTATTTGTCATTTGTTTGCATTTGGATTATTGAATGAGGCCAAACATGCTGCTTATATTCGGTGTGTAAAGAAAAGCACAAGAGTCGGGTTCAGGGATGAGGGCTTTCTGATAAGCGCATAATTAGTCATAGATTATCCATAAAAAGAGTTGGGAAAATGGTTGTATTTAAAGAAATATAAATTTTTGGATAATGTAAAAGGCTTCCATAGGTTAAGAGCAGTTAAACCCAGTGTAAATATGTATGTATGTACAGGGGTTGATCAGGTGATAGGCCAGGAGACGTTCATATTCTCTCCTCTCCTTGAGCTGGTTCCTAATAATGAGCTCACCACTCCTCCAGAGGAAGAATAGGAAAAAAAAATCTCTTTAGGTTTTGGCACAAAACTACTACAGTCTTGCCTCCTAGTTTATGGCGTATGTAATCCAGTTTTAGTGTGTACATGTAGGTGTAACACTGCTGACAAATGTAAGTAAATTACATTAAGTGTGACACTTCTTTGCCCAAATTTCTTGTTCAGCTTTATGTTTTTTCATTTGTGACTTAACTGCCAATTAAACCAGCGTCATGTTGAGTGTAGTTCACATGTTTTCACTGGTCCCTGTGGTTTTCACGCATAAGTACAGACGCGACTGGTTTATATTATAACTGTGTGCTGCTGTTCTCTTGATTTTATAGTTGTCTTTCCTTCAACTTATGTGCAGGTTATCTCTCTCTCCACATGGTGGCATCTTTTCCATGTGAGCATTCTGCCTGAAAATGTGTTTCCTGACTTCCTGGCTTTTTTGCATTCTATCCCTTAGTATGTTTTTAAACCTGTATTTTCTGGATCTTTGCCTGACTCCTAGGCCTGACTATGTGATTAACACTTTGTAGTGAACACATGTACGGTAAATACACCAATGTCTCTGCTGTGAGGTCTGATAGGAAATGCTCAAGAGCTTGATAACATTAATTAAAGACCTTGACCGTATAGGCTACTTACTGTGTTTAGGTTCACATCTCAGCCGGATACCAGCAGCTGTGTTTGACCTCTACTGTTCAGGCTTAATGAACAACCTTTCCTTCTCTTAATTAGAGGTCCCATTCAGAGGTAGACAGTTAATCCCTACATAAATAAAGATTTAGGTCTTTGTTGGAGTAAGTGAAGATATTTAGTGGTAATCGCTGAGGCAAATGTCAGCTCACAACAGAAAGGAGAGAGCTTTTATTACATGGCTCTGATAAATTAGACATACAGCCATAACAGGAAGATGGCTTTAAACAAACAGCTGGAAACATAAAACTGTTTTTCTGAGTGTGTTTAACCCGAGTTGTATGTATAGAAGATCAGGTGTTTACATGAGTTGTATTTATATAAGCAACCAACAAATTACATCTTAAAAATGGCAGGTGACCTTTTTTTCAACACATTTATTTTTTTAATTTTTTGTACTAATAATTAGTAAACTAGAATTCAGGCTTTGCTTTTGACTTTTAGCTCCAGGCTTTTTTGTTTCTATTTAATATTCACATTTTTTAAATGAAAGTTATGGATTAAGAATGCAGCCGTTGTGAAATTTGTGCCCGTAAGATAATAATTTGCCCGGCAGCCAGTAACAGATACCGATTGTTTTTGTCATTATTTTCCCCATCAATTGCCAGGGAAACAATAAGATACGCTTTGTTAAAAAAATAAGTTTTGAAGCATTTCAGCCCTTCGTCTTTGAATAATATTAATTTAATATCAATTTATCAAGTTCCCTTCATCATAACTTCACATAATAAGATCATTTTAGTAAAATGAATTAATAAAAAATAAGTTTTAAAAGACTTATTGCTCTTGAAGCATAACCAGTTAATGCCTGCGTACATGGCCCAAGAGAAACTGTTGCGGCCAACAAAACTAAATGCAAATAAATCTCTTCAGTTTCAGGGTGAAGTCAGTGTGATTAATTGGTTTTTAATTAATTGATTTCTAAACAACAGTGCTGCTCTGTGGTGCTCATTAAAAGCTCAACACAAAGGTTTGCTCAATTAATGATTTTTCATGCTTTTTTAAACGGGACTGGGTGACCATGAAAGAACTACTAGATTGCTCTGTTTTTCCATTTCAGTACTTTAAATGTAACAAGTGAAAGTTTCAGAGTTCACTTCAATTTTTACAGTATTTTTCCTTTTTTTAAATGGATATTTACTCTATAGTGAATAGGTTTCATTTAAGTATCTGTCAAGTAAGTACGTTCTTCTCGTCCCATTCACAGTTTATGTCCAAATATGGAAAATCGGTTATTCGTTATCCTGTAAAAAGAAAATATTACGAATAATAATTTTAAAGATCCACATGTGCTGTTTCTATTGACACAAGTTCAAATACGAGGTTGTGATTGAAGACAGAAAACATGTGGACATGATGAGTCATTATTTGTAATCTAGCTATGTGCATGAATCCAGATAAGGTTCATTTTTCTATAGTATATGTATCACAGTGTAGTCACAGCCACCATTTCTCTGCTGTCCGACGCTTCTTTTTTAAGCCAGGAGCAGTTTAATAGTGACTAATTACAAAAAGGTAGACACTGACTTCATTGTCTCTCTGTTCTCTCTTTTTCTTTTTTCGTTGACCTCCATCATCTGCTCATTTCCCTCTCTCCTTCCCTCTTCCATACAAACTTTTCCATCTGCTGCCATCCATTTCCCTTTTCTACAAACAGGGTTCCTGAGTACTGGAGATCAGTCCGCCAAGGGGAACTACGGCCTGCTGGACCAGATCCAGGCCCTGCGCTGGCTCAACGAGAACATCGGCCACTTTGGTGGAGATCCAGAGAGGATCACCATCTTCGGCTCCGGGGCTGGGGCCTCGTGCGTGAACCTCCTCATCCTCTCGCACCACTCAGAAGGTAAATTAAATAACCATTTCTTTGTATACCAGTTCCTCTTAGAACATTTTTCTTTTTATATTTGTGTTAACACATCAATATATACTCAGCAGTCATGGGAGTTATTTGATAAACATGAAAACATGTATGCATATATGTTGCCTAAATCACTTGTAAAATAATTATATCACAATATGTAGAATCATTTTCTTTTCTTTCTTTAATTATGATGCTATATTTGGAACAAAATGTCTTAAAAAAAGAAAAGTTTCAGTTAGACGAAGAGGCAGCTGGCAGCATCCAGCTAAGAAATCGTTAAGTCCTGTGATGTTCGCTTGACACCTTTATCCCCAAAGGAGAACACTGCTTGTCCTTTGAACTGAAGAATTTAAGACGTCGAGAAGCTAATGAGCACGTGCAGGTTTGATCCAGGTCATGTCACTTGTTTCTTTGGTGGATACATGACATTAGAACTGCAGCATTCTCCCACATTGCCTGCCTCCTGGTTCTCTGAAGCAGGGAGGCCATAGCTTCATCAGAATCCTACATCTGTACAACCTCATGCTCCCCATTATCAACAGCATCCCCTGAGGGCTAAGCACTAATGCGGCACCACCAAAGGACATAGGCCTTCGGACCAGTTGTCTTTGATCTGAACTAAGATCGGTGCGCCTGACGGTCCGCGGACAAATGGTCACGCCTTGGCTGCCTTTGATCACGTCGTTCTTAAAGCTGTCCTCCTCCGATCATAACTTCTCTGTTCTCGACGCCGCTCAAGGACTCTCCCTTCTCTCCGTATTTTCTGTCTCACACACAAACTGCGGAGGACAGAAAATGTGGGTGAAAAGAAAAAGAGATCAGAGAGAGTGTGTTCATGCCACCACACATCTGCTGCTCTGTGTGGGAGTGTGTGTGTGTGTGTGTGTGTGAAACACCAAGCAGACGTCTCGTTTTGACTCATTCAGTCTGCATCGATGTGTCTTGAAAGCAAATGTTGTCAAAGCTTGCGCGAGCATCTGTGTGCTGCTTCTGTATCCTTCATTTAACACAACCTCTAATTACCACCGATGTCTGTTAACCCTTCATGTTAACATCCCACAAATCTTTCTCTCTTGCTAGCAGGTGATACTTAACATTTAGAAACCCATCATGACCCCTTTTGTTAAACAGTGTGCAGCGAAAAGCTTGATCCACCCGTTATCTCTTTGTATTTTGATTCCAAGGAGCCAGATTTTCCTCTGATATTTTCTAGTAGTTTTTTCAAGCATCTTGTTTTGTGTCGTTTAGTTGCTTTTATTTTAGCTGGTTTTCAGTCTTTCTCATTTCACTCCTTGTATCGGTCATTTGAGAAATGTTTTGTTTTGTTTAAGCCATAACATAGACTGATGGTTCATTTCAGCTTAAAAGACGTGGAACTCTAGGGAAGAACCAGTGTAACATATTTAAGCACATAACTAGCAAGCTTATTCAGAGATGCACAGTTTGCTCCTATTTCTTTAAGAATATCAATGATAAAATAGTTTTGACAGATTTTGATTAGTATGTCTACTTAGACCAGGTGTTTCCCAAAGAGCCGTTTGTAAAAACATCACAGTGTGTGGATGGAGACTGGACAAGTGGAGAATATTATACCAAGATACATGTTCAGATTATCTACAGCAGAGTAACGCTATGGAATGTTGATGTCCTTAAGAAATAAGAAAAAATCCAGCAAAGACCTGAGAGACACATCTGGACCCTGATAGTAAAATGGTCTCCATGAGGTTGTCAAGAAGCCATTCTTAAAGAAAGGAAGCAAAGGCAAAAAGGGATGAGGTATGCAAAGTGATGTGAGCATTGGACTGAAAGTCAGTGGCAACAGGTCTGATGAAGTGATGAATCCTCTCCATACCTCAGCATCACTGGAGCGAGATCATCTGCAGAGTCAAAAGCCTACTTAAAGAAAAGACACAGAAGTTTGTCTGAAAGGGTTGAGCATGTGTTGAAGGATAAAGATGGTCAGAATTGTCCAAACCTTGTTTTTCCATTTACAGTAAGCTTTAATATTTTCCATGAAATTACTGGCCCTTTTATGCTTTTCTGGTAATGTATAAAGAATGTATGGGTGACTCAAGACTTCTGCGCAGTTCTGTTAAGCAGCTTGGTGCCGATCAAGCACCTTGTTTCCAAGAATTTGGGACACAGTAAAAGGAAACTTAAAAAGTGAAAGGTCCAGACTGGACGCAGCCAGCTTTAGTGCTCTGACTCTTTTACTACTGAACATATGCAAGCTTTTGTTATCCATATTCTAAAAGGCAATATATGTTCCTCCTAAGCCTGCATGTGTCATTTATCATTAATGGGGTCTTCACAGAGGCAAGCAACCCATGCAATCTGCATTAATGCATTCACATTCAATCACAGAAGCAGGCTTTTGAACTGTGTGCTGATAACAAGTACGATGGTGTCTCTCCTCTGTAGGATGGAGGGAGCATCCAGGATTTACAAAAGGAATTTCAGATTTTGATCATCAGACCACGGGACAGTTTTCAGTCATTCTAAATGAGCTCAGACCCAGAGAACGAAGCCGCCCTTCTGGATCTTCTTCATTAATGTTTTGCTTTTACATAGCATGGATTCCTTGGGTCCAAAGTTTTCCACATTTTTTTAACAACTTCCACAGAAAACATTATTTGTATCAAATGCAAAACAATTCAAATTAAATTAAAATATTTTTCCTGTATAAAGTAAGTACTTTTTATTAGCACAAATTATTGTATTCTCTTTGTCCTTATTTAAACTACTTTAGAAAAATGGTTTTATGAAAGTGGTAACACCGCGCACCACTGATATATGATACAAATGGACATCATATTTAGTGATTAATGGGGTTATTAATGATAAGTTACATTTATGTGATGGATTTAGAACAGCGAGGAAATAGAAAGGAGACTGACTTTGTTTAGAGCCAACTTTTTAACCTATTAGACATGTCCAAACAGGCTACACCAATGCTTTTAGCAACTATGAAACGATACTTAGAGAATAGCATCACACAGAAAAAACATTAATAACAGGGAATTATTCAGTGGAAAATTAATATTTTTGATCAGACAAATCCAGGATGTGGTTAGCATAGAGATAGGAAGCAGAAATAAAGAGTTTGTCCTATTTTTGCTGCAGTTCAGAACTATACATATGACATCTCTGAAACTGCCTCATTAACACATAGTATTAAGTAAAAAATCCTAATCAACATAGGATAGGAGTTAATTAGGAAGCTTTAGAGATGATAAGTATATTTTCTAACTTGCTGCCTTCCAGCCTTTATGCTAAGCTGGGCTAAGTCCCAGCTCCAACTCCTAAGGGAGCAGACTTAAAAGTGCCATCAGTTTTCTAATTTAACTCTCAAGAAGTAAGGAATACATGTATTTTCTCAACTTGTCCTCTCTCTATCCACCAATCTTATTTCTATCTTTATTTTTAGATAGCAACCAAAACCGTGTAGCTTCATATTTTTCACGGGAGACCCACTTTACCTGCAAATGGAAGCGATAACAATGGAGAAAACCTGTATTAACCCCCCTGTCTCTTGTTGCTGACAACAACCCCATCCCATCCCTCCACCACCTGTCCATTCTCATGCGTCCGCTTTGTCATCACCCCACCATCATCTTCCTCTTCATCAGCATCTAACGGTGTAACATCAACCCACTAGACGTCGCCTGTCTGTCATGCCCTCCCTCTCCCCCTCGCCAGGGCTGCCAGGTAAGGAGAATGTCATTCGCATGCTTAAGGAACACCAATCATGTCAGCAACATTGCATCACAAATCAAGTCAGACAGCAGGGATGTATGGGATGGATAACAAGAGGGAAGTGTCAAATGGGGTGGAAGGAGGGGTTGTTAGTGATACTGATCTGATTAAAGGCAGAAAACAGTATCCATGTATGTGTTAAGACAGGTGGAAAGACAAGGATGGGGGTAGAAAGATGTATGGAGGTACGCTAAGGTGTTTGTGTTCGATGAAAATAGAGAGGGGAAAGAAAGTGTGCTTGAGTGAAAAAGAAGAATCCACACAAATAAAAAAGCAAAAGGCAATCCGAGTAAGAAAAAACTGGACTTGAAGATGGGTAAAAACGTTCCTATCCTCCACCCCTCTCTGCTTGTATCTTCTCTCCAGCTCTCTCTCAGAGCAGATATGTATGTAGGTGTAGCAGTTTCCAACTACTTCTTACTATAATTGATCTCCATGGGAAAGGAGGCTCTGCGGCTCTGCTTAATAATTAACTGACCAATCTTTAGCCCAGGAGAGGGGAGAAGAAGTGAGGGGGGAGTGCAAGAGGAAACGAGTGAGGCAGGCGGCCCCTTAACGAGCCACTCGAGTAGTTTAAACTGCACAAGACAGGCAGAACTAAAGAGACAGAGAAAGAGAGTTAGAGAGGCATAAAGCTAGAGCAGGGAACAAAATAGATATTTTGACATCTCAGAAGAGCTTATTCCCAGTCCTGCCTGTATATTTTTAAGCTATAGTCACATAGCATGTTCTGTCAGGGACGCTTTGGGTCTCTAGTCCGTCTCATATCTGTCACATTTTCTCCCGTGAGAACAATAACAAAGATAAAAATAAACTGGCAGAGTTTTAATATACTGCAATATGCCAGAAAAGAAAGCGATGGGTGAACTTCTTTGCATCACACTTATCTTCCGACTCTGAACTTCTTCACATTGCTCCTGCTAATACCTTATGAGGAAGGGACCTTAGATTTTCCTATTTTTGATACCATTATCCCCCTGTCCTTTCAGGCCTATTCCACAGAGCCATAGCTCAGAGTGGCACTGCCATCTCCAGCTGGTCTGTCAACTACCAGCCCCTCAAGTACACCAAGATCCTGGCCCAGAAGGTGGGCTGCACCTACACAGAGACAGCGGACCTAGTGGACTGTCTGAGGCGCAAGACCTTCAGGGAGCTGGTGGACCAGGACATCCAGCCCGCTCGCTATCACATTGCCTTCGGCCCCGTGGTGGACGGAGACGTGGTGCCCGACGATCCTGAGATCCTCATGCAGCAGGTAACGCTCTTTGCATACCAGCCGTTTCCCAGGGCACGGTCCCCGTTGGATTTCATTGTATGAGTTACTGCAGTGACACTCCAGAGAAGCTCGTGGACAACTCGGAGAAGGTGTGACTGTGACCTTTCCACAGAGTTGGAGGTGTAGCAGTGACATTTATCAGCTGGTGTGAGCTCACATACTATGTACAAAGCTTCAACACAATGAGAAATAACCCACAGCCCTGGTTGTGTATTTTAGACCCATGATTCACAGTCTTTCTCTGTCTTCTGATCTCTTAAAAAAGAAAAAGAATTGTGTTATTTTAAACCTTTTATCCCTGAATGCTGGGGTGGTGAGCACTTTGATTAAAGTAAGATTTCCCCATCATCACTTATACCAGAATCTTTTTTATTTTGATATGCAATAATTAAATATTATTAGACATTTGTGGTGATATCAATATTATCCACAGTCAATTTTATTTGAAATCTTCACTACGGTATAACTTCACTGTAATAATTTGTCACTGAGTTGTTGTGTATGAAAGCTGACTCTTTGCACTCTCAAATACTGAAAACAGTGGTTTCAGGTTGTGCTGACCTTAACTTCATTAACTCCTGGTAGAACAAATATATTTCGTTTAAAGGTGGCAGCATAAAAGCAGGAAATTAGATTTCAAATCCTCTGCCTATATCATCTTAGAGTGAATACCTCATAACTGTTTATTTAATACAAAGACTTATTTTCATTTACATAAGTGTCTTGATTAACAGTGCTAATCTGAACAAAATGGATTTGAACTTGCAAATTAAATACTAAATACACAAATCTGCTTTAGCAGCTTTTCCAGTGACTCTAGATTAGTGTGTTTGCTGCATTACTCTTGATTTCAGCATTTAACTTGTTGTCCCCTTCTTTCACCACCAGGGGGAGTTCCTTAACTATGACATCCTGATAGGAGTGAATCAAGGAGAGGGGCTGAAGTTTGTGGACGACAGTGAGGACAATGATGGCATCTCTGCGGCAGCATTCGACTACACTATTTCTAACTTTGTTGACAATCTCTATGGATATCCTGAGGGTGAGACACACCAGCTCCTTACATCTAAGGTCTATCCTCAAACTTGTTCAGATGATGCAATTCTGTATCATAATCACTATTTTGCCACATTTAGAGATTAAAGACTGACATTAAAGTAGAAATTGTATAGGCATAAAGTCATTTTTTTTCGTTAGCACAGCTTATATTAACATGCTTACAACAGAAGAAAATTGACATCAGTAACTCTAAGCTACAGCTCCCTGTGGAAATGCAACTCTTTAAAACATTATGTGGGCTACAAAATGAGAAAAATATGAAATGCGAGTTCAGTGAAGTGTAACAGTCAAGACTGGCATAGTAAAGAGATTTGCTATCACAGAGATTATCTTTCACTGTGGTGGGTCTGTGCTGTGGCCTTTGGGGCTCCGTGGGCACTAATGCTGTCGCTCATCAGCCCCCCAGGCAGCTAGCTCCCAATCACAGTGCTGTTGTTCCTAACAGATCAGCCTGCATCCCCCTCACAGCAGGCCACAATCAAAATACAGACAAGTCTGAATAATGCAGTCATGCTTTATCCCGAGCATTTGTCCTTCTGGTAACTATGAGACAAATTCTCTTGTCGCTCTGTCTCTTCTTTTAGTTCCTTTTCTTCTTTTCCCCTGATCCTGCAGTTTAACTTGACTACTTCTTTTTGCATCTTTCTCAAGTTTTTGTCACATATTTTACCTTTCCTTTAACTTATCACTCTTTTCTCCTCTTTGTTTTTTTGCTTTGTCTCTTTTCTACCTGTTATCCTCCAGGCAAAGACATCCTGAGAGAGACCATTAAGTTTATGTACACAGACTGGGCAGACAGAGACAATGGAGACATGCGAAGGAAGACTCTGTTAGCTCTATTTACGGACCATCAGTGGGTGGCACCAGCCGTCGCCACCGCCAAACTCCACGCTGAATTTCAGTCCCCGGTTTATTTTTACACCTTTTACCATCACTGCCAGACAGAAACGCGGCCTGAGTGGGCCGATGCTGCCCATGGAGACGAGATACCTTACGTGTTTGGCGTGCCCATGATCGGTGCCACAGACCTGTTCCCGTGTAACTTCTCGAAGAATGATGTGATGCTGAGCGCCGTAGTCATGACTTACTGGACCAACTTTGCCAAGACTGGGTAGGCCTCATGTAAAATTGATGAATATTAGATTCTCTTTTTACTTTGAGCTGCAGCTAAATGATTATCCTGTCAGTCTTTAGTTGGTGTGACTTTTCAAAGATTTGCTGCTTTGATGATAAGAGAAAATAAGATAAATCTTTGTTCGAGCTGAGTTTTAGTTTCCTTTAAAGATCAAAGCTAACACAAACTCAGTGGATGAGGGTTGAACATCAGCATACTGATTTAAAAAATAACTAACATTTTCTTTCTCTTCTTCCCTAGTGACCCAAACCTGCCAGTCCCTCAGGACACAAAGTTCATTCACACCAAGCCCAACCGTTTCGAAGAGGTCATCTGGACCAAGTTCAATTCAAAAGACAAGCAGTACCTCCACATCGGCCTAAAACCTCGTGTCAGAGACAACTACCGGGCAAACAAGGTGGCCTTCTGGCTGGAATTAGTCCCTCATCTTCATAGTCTTCACGAAGTCTACCCCACCACTACCCGCTCACCGACAGGACCTGGCCCGGGCACAATCAGACCCTGGCCAAGAACTCCAGGCCCTCGCACGACTCGACACCCCTACCCAACCTTCCCCTCTGATCCTGAGCCTGAGGGTTCAGAGCGTCCACATCAGAACCTCTTTCCAGGAGACACCCGTGACTACTCCACGGAGCTGAGTGTGACAGTTGCTGTGGGGGCCTCACTGCTCTTCCTCAACATCTTGGCATTTGCTGCCCTTTACTACAAGCGTGACAAGCGACACGAGATGCGAAGGCACCGGCTATCTCCTCAGCGGGGCGGCCCTGCCAACGACCTTGCTCACAGCCAGGAGGAGGAGATCATGTCCCTGCAGATGAAGCACTCGGAGCACGATGCTCACCACGACATGGAGCCCCTCCGGCCACACGACATTCTGCGGCCCGCCTGCCCACCTGACTACACGCTGGCGCTGCGCCGTGCCCCTGACGATGTGCCGCTGATGACGCCGAACACCATCACCATGATCCCCAGTACCATCACTAGCATGCAGCCCCTTCATGCCTTTAACACTTTCCCCTCCACCGGCCACAACAACACCCTGCCCCACCCCCACTCCACCACCAGGGTATAGTAGGGACTGGACTAACACAGTGCCACCTAGGGACCAGGGATACTGGCTCTGCTACTGATATAGAGGAAAGGCCTCTGGATGTGGGGCTTTCGTCTGTTCTCTTATTCTCTTGTTTCTCCAAAAACAATTCTACTTTCTCCATCATGTGCTATACAGCCTAGCAGCTCCTTCTACTGGTGGAATGTGGAGAAATAAGGGAACGGCACAGGAGAAGATGATCCGTTCAGGGGGGTGACTCGGATCTTTCAAAGATTCTGCTTACACCAAGGGTCTGCAGTTTTCAGACTAAAGTCCCCCAAAAATTGTTAAAGGGACAAAATCTTTTTGCCCCCTGGTTGTTTTATCTTTTTTACTTTGGTGTCATCTCTTTTTGTGTCCCTTGGTGTGTTTTGTGCACATTTTTTTCTCTTTTCTACATCTGTGTCTTATTGCTGCTTTGTTCCTCTCATTTTAGATGTGATTCTTTTCATCTTCACAGCGCTCCTTTACTCCAAGGAGTTATGATATACTGAGCTGGAGAGGGCAAAGCATACACACAGGAGGCATATAACTCTAAAAAACACTGATACCTGATATTTCATTCTACCAGCATTCTTGGTGCCAAGTATGTTCTACTGTGTTTGCTTTTTCATCATGGGAGAAAAAAAGTCAAAAGGAAATCCTGAAGTATTCCTATTAACTGTCAAATAGCAGAGGCTGTGTGTTCTGATGACAAAGTGCCAAACTGGCCCCCGATTGTGTTTTTTTTTTCTTTTTCCTTTTTTTTCAAGCATTTAATTGTTGTTTTATGTGGAAAGATTTTTTGCTGAAAATATAGATATAGAGAAATGATATTATATATAGTTCTATATAAATGTGTACAAAGGAGAAAGTATATAAATGGGTTTTCTCAGTGGGGAACTATGCATGAATTATTTTTTGGAGATGAAGATAAGGGAAAGGACACCGAATCTGTCAATGCACGTTTCCCAAATCTAATCAAATCATACCTGTTTCACTTTGAATACTTTGGGATTTTTCTCTCACCCATTAAGAGGTTCACGTAAATTCTGCAACTCGCCAGCACCCTCCGATGATCATTGCCACAAACCACAGATGTTCTAGCGACCACCTTGATCAAACTCTTCCTTTCCAGTCGTGCTGTTATGACATTATTTACACGCATATCTCCATCCAATTACCCTTCATCCATCAGTTACTGTGTCTGCTTTCTAACTGTATGATTATGATCTTGTTGGGGGAGCATGAAATCTGTTGTGGCTTGTTTACACAAAATTAATTTTGTATTTCAGTTAGACAAAGCAGAAAAATGCAAACTCGGCTCTTTTACATGCACCATCCTTCCCCTGTCTGCCCACCTGTTTCCATGACTTATGTTGCTTAATGTGTGCCTGTAAGGAAGTGTGTGTTCATTAATGTATGTGTCTGATATCATACTTGTTTTACATTGAAAAAGACATGGGCTCTAATTAAAAATGCTTAATTACCTGCTTCTCACCCAAACATCCCTCATTGTTTTATCCCTACTCATACCCTCTTCCTGATCATACATATCTCCCTTTTGTGATCATAAAATTGAAATACCCCACTTCAGCCCTGCCAACTGTGAACGTCACTTGCCGAGCTGGAGATGTGTTTTGTGAGCTCATTGGTTATTAATTAAACTCTAAGCACACTGAGGGGCCTTCACATCGTCTGTTACAGAGCTGGAACATAAAAAACAGCAATCTCAACAGCATTAAAGCAATGCAGTGTTTTTTAGGTCAGTTTCTGAATATTCTCCCTTCATTCGAGTAGGGATATACAGTTCTACAGCTCAGCAATGCCCCCTCACTGCCCCTCAGATAAAGATGTCAAACATGGACCATAGGTAAAGTATGTTAACCCAGCTGTTGTTTGAGCCCACAGGAACACACAGTAGCTTACATCCAGTGTGGGTGTGGTTAGTCACAGTTGCTGTCTTTGCTTGTGCTTAGCTTTAGCCTGTTTGATTGTTTGTTTTCTATTTTATTACTGCCTACAGTGGTGTTTTAGGGATGGGGGAAGGGGACTGGAAAGGGGATTTTATACCTGGCTGCTCCTGTCAGATTTCGCAAGCCCACTGATAGGGAAATGTGCACAATGTAAATCTCAAAACACCTGAAGTGGGTAAGCTGGGGTTGGATAGACGCTTTTGCCCGGGTTGATGGACAGCAGTGCAAGGATGGGACATGCCGTGGGGTAGACGTTGGGACAAGATTGGAAAAGACTTACAGCCTTAAATGCAGAATAAGAAGAAAGAAGACGATCACAAGAAAAAAAGTACATTTAGAGAGATGGCTGACTTTCTAACTACAACATAAAGCAGAGGAATACCTTGCTAATGTGTCTACAGAGAACCAGAATGTCCATATGAACCCTTTTGTACTCACTCTTGTGGACAAGGAGGCAGTAAGAGGTTATCAAGTAAACCTCATCACAACACAGCTACAACCTCTGGAGGTGAGAACAGAAACAAGGTATTCAACCTGGGTCTGTTCCCTCTTTTACAAGCTAACACTGGAGGGCGCCAGTGTGTCAGATTTAACGTGGTCAGTCTGCTCTGGAATAGCTGGATGTGAGGAAGAGAAGACAGAACTGATGGAGGATCAGAGACCCAACACCTGGATGAAGATCAACAAAACAAAACTGTATATTTTCAAGTGTAAGAAACTGACAAAATATTTGTAAATATTAAGTTTCTTGTTTTTTTGGTTTTTTTTTTTTGTTTCTTTTTCTGGGAGTGAATGAATTACTTATTTTGTGACAACAAAGGACAACAGGTGCAGATTTTAAATAAGTGGCCTCCTGCTTGAAGTTTTAAACGACTCAGTCTTGTAATCTTAACAGTTTCCATCATCAAAGCAATTTCGTTTTTTATTTTTTGTTAGCTTTCATGTTACCTGTCATCATGTGGGGATACTGTAGCATCAAGATACCAGATCCTGATCGCAGTAGCAGAATCACAGAATCCCGCACGAATCAGAGGGCCAAAGATACTACAGTTAGCATTGCTTGCTTCCAAATATGATTACATTTGGAATAAAGTTTAACTCTGTGAGTCATTACTCTGCATCCACTATTTTCCATCATTTTCCCTTGTAGCAATTTTTTGCAAGGTTTTCAAAAACATATGCTTTTTGATCCAGTTTTACTCCTGATGAATTCATGTTGCATGATGAGCGTGACTTTAGAGTTTTGAACATCTCAGTAGCTTACCGTGCTCGTAAAAACCAACTTTGTATTTTGCTGATTGCTTATGAAGAGTCTATCCCTGAACAGAAACATCAATTAAAAGTGCAGCCAGTTAGCTCACTCAGCGCGTAGCAGTGTTTACATGTAGCCATAAGATGACACATGGGGCAGACATGAGGGCTTTGATACCATAAGATGCCTCATTTCCTCACAGATATGGACAAACTTTATGATTCCAGTCACTGTGTTGTGCTGTCATGGAGGTTGTGGTTCTTGCAATGGTTCGATGTAGCAGCAAATGGCTAAACTGGGTGGTGTTTTTAACTGAGATATGTTCAGTAGTCCAGAACTGTACTAAAGTGCATTAGTTTGGATGTATTTGATGTATTTGAACAAATCTTTCTGAGACACCAGACTGGAGTTTGAGTACTTCAACAAATTCATCCTCTGTATTTAAACAAACCAAGATATAAGGTCTCTTTAGAGATGATCTATCCGTGCAGTTGTCTCTGAAAGCACATCGTAAGCACTCCATAATGGCCAGCTTCCACAATGACATTGATCCAGTCAGACATCTAAACTTTCAGCTTGGTCTCAACTGTAAATCTGCACCTGTTGTCTTTTTTTAGATTCTCTGTTGAATACAGAAACCCAGGACTTCAGATTAAGAAAACTGTTACATAATGGGATTTTAAAAAGATATGATTATTAAAAAAAAGTTAAGTAAAAATCATATAAATAAATGAGGTGATGATATTTCTGTTACTTTAGAAGTTATTATACACTGTATGCTGTGATTCTGATCTGGGAAACATTAAAGACATTCATAACCAGACTGCAGATTTTCCTCTTTATTCACTTGCTTAACAAAAGTATATAATAAATGTAGTATTATGTTGATATATGCCCTCCTCAAGACACTTTTTGCCTTTTTGTCAACTTCCTTTTCTTTTTGTGGTAATTTGGGCCACTTAACAGCTTAGAGTGGGCATTTTTGTAAAAAGTCTTTTATGTAGTAATTTTTTCAAATCCAGTGTCAGCAAAAAAACTGCTACAAAATCATCATACATTAATATTTTTTCCATAATTCACTAAAATAACTTGCATCCCTCTCAAAATCAACAAACATTCAATCATTTTCTGTATTTTTACCCTTTAAATTCCAGTCTGAATATTTTAAATACTGCCTACTTCATAGAAAAAAAATTCAAAAACTGAATTATTTCCTACATAAATAATATTAGATATTGAGTCTTTGGTAGTGATTAGACATTTGAATATGGCAAATATTAGCAATGACATTTCTTTGAATCCATCTTTAATTTTTATGTAGTATGAGACACAACCCTTGAAGTGACCCAGTGACTTCCTTTAAAATTCTAGTTCAAATTTTTTTTTGTCTGCATTTAATTTGGAAAACAAATATTTACATTTCACGTTTTTACAGGACTCCAGCGGTTTCAACTGTTTGTAGACAGATGTAGGGGATTCTATCATTTTCAGCTGCAGGTAGTCCATTATCTATATAAAGACTGCACTGCTTCCTTCAGGCAGGAGATACAGAACTGCAAAAGTAAACACATATACAGGTCTGTCTCAGAAAATTAGAATATTGTGATAAAGTTCTTCATTTCCTGTAATGCAATTAAAAAACATGAAATGTCATACATTGTGTATTCATTACAAATCAACTGAAATAT
>JAVQJG010276240.1:0-15328 GCA_036024015.1 Craterocephalus amniculus
GTCGTTCCGAGTAAACCATGGACGTTGCCCACTGATAACCATTGGATTATATTGGACGAGCAGTATGGAGGAATATTGCCAAGTTTTTGTGGACGTTTTTGACCGGGCCCCGTTCAACATCACTTTCTGGGCATTTTCTCAAAATGAAAAACTCCTGATATCTCCGGCTACATGATGAACATCAAGAAAGTGTTCCAGAGTGTTAATCAGCATGACGGTGAGTACAAAATGAAGGCACATCATTCTGAGGGCGGAGTATTCCTTTAAGCAAATCTGTAAATGGATAAATATAAAATAAGAATGTTTTTCAAAATAATATAAATATGTTTATCTCAAGTAAATTGTTGTCAAATTTAATTTTTTTTTGCTAATATATATTTGTGGAAAGATTATCAAATGTTATTGTGTTGTTTATTCATCTATACAAAATATATTAAACACAATCAAATATTTAAATAAATTAAATTGTAAATGTGTAACTGAGGCAAAATATTGGAAATTGCATTTTTTTGAAGAAAATTCAGGTTGCTCATACTGTTTTCTAAAAGCTTAGACCAGTGGTCTTTCACCTTTACAATCCAAAGAGCCAATTTTTCCCTCAGTCGCGCTAAAACTCCTTTTAGAGCTGCAAATGTTGCAGGAACTTTTGTAAAAAGACAACTTATTATTTTTGATAAAAGGCTACAATTGGAAACAATTTTATTCTTGTATTTGTATTTTTTTGTTCTGTTTGTAGGTATAAAAACAAAGAAAAACAGAACCTTGCAAAAAGAAGATTTTCCTCTTTTGGATGTAGATATTTATTTATTTATTTAGGTACCAAACTAATGACAAAAGAAAGGAGTTTATAAAAAATATTAAAGAATATTTCTGGTACTTTCAGTGTCATTACCTTGGAAATCCAAGGCAATTATTTAATTCTAAAGCCATTTGTTACAATTTCTATTAAATAACGTCAGCTGGTTTTTCATCATGTTTAGCCTGAAAATATGAGCTGCAGGTTGCAGACCCCTGATTTAGACCATTAAACGATTAGATCTGTTTTCTGAGATGAATTAAACACCAGTGATGCCAAATCATGATTTTATCTGCAGGTTGCAGGAGTTTCACGCTCCTGAAACCTTCTGTTGTCAGTTTTAGAGAAAATTAAAGAAGTTAAACGTCTGTAGATAACTACTGGACGAGCATTAAGTGTGTGTGTGTGTCTGTGTGTGTGTAGATCCCGGACTCGATCATTTCTCGAGGCGTTCAGGTGCTTCCTCGAGATTCGGCCTCTTTAAGCTCCACCCCATCCGAGTCACCGCGGGCAACACAGGCGACCTCCCGCCTTTCCACCGCCTCATGCCCGACACCCAAGGTACACACAAGCCTGCACACACAAACACACACACACACAAACTGCTGCACATTTCCAACCACGGCCGGCCGAGGCAGCCGAAAGACGGAAGTGCTGGGATTCGGAGAGCGTGCATGTGTGCATGGAAACTTCCCAGATTATTCCCAAACACTTCCCGCATGATTAGACTTCCTCCTCCTTCTTCTTCTTCTTCGCCCATTTACCGGTGGTTCCTTTACTCATTATGACAGAGAAGAAGGGCTTCAAACGCTCGATTCGATCTCCCAGGGTAGTCTCTGTTTTCCTCACGGTCACAGCTGTGGGTCAGAAGTCACAGCGCTGCTTTGCTGATGGGAACTGAATGGGAGTGAATGGGACTGTGAGCTTTCACGAAGCTGAAAATGCTAAAAACACTTCAGTTGTGGTACATTCACATGAAGGGTGTCCCAGTTAGTGCATGCTACGGGAACAACGCAGGGTAAAAACTCCAATTATGCTGAAATTGTCTCAAAGTTCATGTTATAAAGAGTTATTTTAACATTTTAGCCACGGTTACATCATGTTTTTAATTCAGAATGAATAATTCTGAATTAAAATCTGCTCCTTTGGGTTTACATGGAAATATTAACGCTGAATTTAGGTTTACATGGAGAACACGTTTTCTTAATTCTGAATTAAAAGCCATCATGTAACCATGGCCATTGTGATAATTTAGCATCTTATCAGTGTTTTCAGTGCTTAGCTGCAGTTTTTACATCACAGATGCTTTAAATGAGTAAAACTGAGAGATCCAGGGTTTTGTCTCTGAGTCGGACGTCACAGCTGGAATTCATAAATTTTTTTACCTGCTTTAAAGGTTAAATCCACATGAAAATATTCTCGCTTCCATCACACTGAGACATAAAATGTGTGTGTGCAGGTTCAGTCCAGATGTGGCAGCAATGAGAACATCCTGAGAGCCAGTAAGTCTCTGAAGTTTGTAGTTTTACAAGCTTTTACCAACGTTTTCTAACAGCTGGTGTGTGTGTGTGTGTGTGCGCAGGCCACAGCGCAGTAGACATCAGTAAAGTGGCCCGTCGTCACCGCATGTCCCCGTTCCCCCTGACGTCCATGGACAAAGCCTTCATCACTGTTCTAGAGATGACGCCCATCCTGGGGATCGAGGTGATCAACTACAGAGGTGAGTGTCCAGCAGAAATTCATTTTTTATACTTTATTTATATATTTCTACAGTCAAACACATCATCATCAGCGGGATTTGGTCTAAAATCAGAATCCATGAAGGTCTTAAAGATGTTCGGAGGATCTCCAGTTGTTGAGAGAATCATTAAAGGGTTAAAAAAAAAAGAGAGAAATCTGAAATGAGTTTTTTGTTTTGTTTTTTTAAATCTGATTTTTTTTTTCATCTTAAATTTTTTTCCTTTTTATTTATTTATTTTAAGATTAAATTAACTTTTTTCTTTTCTCCTTTTTTTCTTTGTTGAATTTTAAATTATTTAAATTTTTTTCTTCTTTTTCATTGTATTTAAAAAAAAAATCTTTTTTTCCTTTCGATTTTAACCTGAAATAGTTTTTTTTAATCTTTCTTTATTAATTTTTAACGTGAAATTAGCTTTTTTTTTCCTTTTTTTTAATTTATTTGATTTTAAACTGAAATTTTTTCTTCTTTTTTTATTTATTAATTTTTAACATATAACCATTTTTGTCTTTTTTGCTTTCTTTTCCATTTTATTATTTATTTAATTTTAACCTGAAATGTTTTTTTTCTTCTGTTCCTTTTATTTATTTTTTTTAACCTGATTTTCCCCCCCCTTTTTTTATGTATTTATTTGTGACCTGTATTGAGTATTTCTCTTCATTAACTGCTCCGGTCTTTCCACTGCAGATGGTTTGGGTCGTGTGCTCGCTCAGGACATCTATGCCAAAGACAACCTTCCTCCGTTCCCCGCCTCCGTTAAAGATGGCTACGCCGTACGAGGTGAGTAGGCTTTGCAGCGCCGTCATGCCTCGCTTCGTCTGTGTTTACTACATCCTCCCTGCTGAACAATAAGAACCAGATAGCCGTGGTCTAACTTCCATAATTAACTTGATAACCATCATTATCGTTGACCTGTAGCTGCTGACGGCCCAGGAGACCGCTTCATCATGGGGGAGTCGCAGGCTGGACAACAGGTCAGCGCTAATACATTAACTCAGCTCCTGCTACGCTAACACTACCACATTATTTGTTTTTTTAGGGATGTCAGTGTCTACACGTGTAAATGGGAATATGGATAGCAAATCATAACCGTTTAGAAAAATCTTTTTTGCCTTCCCTTCATTTCTTAAGCAGTAGTTGAGATGCCGTATTTTAGAGGTGATGATGCTGCCTGAGAGCCTCAGATATTAATAACATTAACTAAACTTGAATGTTCCCACATGTGCAATTATCCGCGTACATTACAGATGCAATGAGACGCAATGTTAATGCAAAGAAAAAAAGCTGCAGCCGGTGTTGCGCCACTTCAGGTACGACAGCAAACATGCTGTGTGGGGCATACGTTCATGGCTATTAGTAAAATTAACTATTAAAAAAATTATTTTTTTGTTTTTGTTGATGCATTTTCGGACCATCGAGGCACATAAAGGAAAGATAAATGCATTCTTCATATGCAAATCTGTTAATGGCTTATTTTAACCTGTTTAGTTGCGTGTTTTGTACGTTATACTGTCAAGAGTTCTGTCGGCTTCTCGACATGTGAGAGCAACATGCGACGCTGGCGCTTCAGGCCGTGGATTTCGCCTGTCGCTGTTTGTTTCTTTTCTGTGTCGAGCCCAAAAAGAGGAAAAAATAACAATTTTTCCAACTTTATTAAATAATTGTCAGAGTTGCCCCGCTTCTTTTCTAAAGGGGAATCTTTTTCTCTCATTTCAGCTACTTTGGTTTCTATTTAACTTGCCTTTTCCCAGCTGTTTCGTATTTACTCTGAGAAGTAGCGGCTGCAGCTCCCGGTGCCAGAGGGATGCAGTTTGCACTTTAAGTTTAAAAAGATAATTTTAAAAAAGTGAAGGATAGTATGAAAAAAAGAATTTAAAAAGGTCAGCCTAAGCCTTAAAACGGTGAGATAAGTTGTACGTCTGGTAGAACAAATGTAAACGCAGACACCCCTCTTTTTTATTGCATAAAGATGTAAAGCTACATCTGAGCTCTGCACTGATAATCAGGAACTCTGCGGGTGTTTGCATCGTCTCTGCCCCGCCCGGGTTCAGTGAACTCTGCATGTTTTTGCAGCCGACCCACACGGTGATGCCGGGTCAGGTGATGAGGGTGACGACCGGAGCGCCCATCCCCTGCGGGGCGGACGCCGTGGTCCAGGTGGAGGACACGGAGCTGCTGAGGGAGTCTGAGGATGTAGGAACCCCGCCTGTCTGTGTTCATGTGCCTGTTTAAGGGTTCAGAGTGGTGATGATGATGAGGATGGTTTGTGTGTTTCAGGGCACAGAGGAGCTGGAGGTGAGGATTATGGTCCAGGTCCGGCCCGGACAGGATATCAGGTAAAGCCTGCAGAGAGGAAGAACAATACTCAAGTAAAAGTACAAGAACTCAGTGAAATAAGTTACTGAGTAGAAGCTAAAGTGTTCTTGAAGCATCATACTTAAGTAGAAGTACTAATGTTTTCAGCATTTTTTTTACTTAAATATTGCAAATAGTTTATATTAAAATTTTCTACTCGAGTACTACAAGTAAAAGTAGAAGTTGTTTAAGACAACAGTATACAGTATTTTGTTTATGCCTTGAAATTTTTACCTCGAAATTCAGACAGGATCATGTGTGTTAATAAACAGTGCAGAAATATTCAGTTCATATGGGAACTGAGATTCTTTCTTTCTGAATTAATCCTAGATTTGCAAGAATTGTTATTTTAAAAGACCTTTAAAAGTGTTTGACTTTCAAAACTACTGATAAGTGACAATTAAATGTCAAAGTTTGAAAGGTAGGCAACAACAAATGTCAACTCTTCCATGTGTTTTCTATTTTTGAATCACTTAATCCACCTTAAAACACTTTAAACAACCCATTTTTTCAACTTTTTAAGCTCTTTCTAGCTTATAGAGGAACGTATTTAATCCTAGAATTAATTTCTTATGTTATTGTGAAACTAGATCAGGACTTGTCATGGCTTTGTTAATGTCCTAGAAGCTGAGTTGATGCTCTGCCGCAACGCTGCAGGCTGGAAATACAGGCGCTACTTAATTTGCAAACATTTCACTTCTGAGGTGATCAGAGCCGGTAAGACTGTCTGAACGAGGTTTTTCTGATCACGCAAACGCTTCGTAGCCGGAGGAAAACCTGCAGGTTTTTCTGCACAGTCACAGAGCTCCTCACCCGCCACCAAGTGGTCAGGATGGGAACTGCAACCTGTCAAAGCCCCGGCGTCGCATGTTCTGTCACTTGCAAAATATTAATGCGTTACCGAGTAACGACTCGGCACATTATTTATGAAACCGACTAAATGCATCAAATGTATCCAAAATAGATGGTGCAGTAACAGTGGAAGTAGCAGAAAAAAATAATACTCCAATAAAGTACAGATACCACATTTTACTTCTTAAGTACTGCAGTGAAGTAGTTCTACTTCGTTACTAAACATCTCTGGGAGCCGGGTCCCATCAGAGCTGCTGATGTGATGATGACCGTGTGTCTTTGTGTGTGTGCGTGTGCAGGCCGATCGGCCATGACATCAGGCGGGGCGAGTGTGTTCTGGCCAAAGGGACACACATGGGCCCGTCAGAGATCGGGCTGCTGGCCACGGTGGGCGTGACGGAGGTCAGCGTGCACAAGCACCCCGTGGTGGCCGTCATGTCCACCGGAAACGAGGTACGAATGCTCCGAGCGCCTCAGCTCCTCCGGGTTTGGACTCTGAATTCATTCGTCTGCGCGTGTTTGTAGCTGCTGAACCCAGAAGATGATCTCCACCCGGGAAAGATCCGAGACTCCAACCGCTCCACCCTCCTGGCCACCATCCAGGAGCACGGATACCCAACCATCAACCTCGGCATCGTTGGAGACAAGTGAGACTTTTTCTGTCTAATTTACAGTCGCTGTGTTTTTTTGTTTTTGTTTGTTTATGTTTATTTAAAGGATGCAGTGAAACTTTTGTCCACTAGGTGGCTAAACCTGTAACTTCCCACAGGCCAAACAACATTGTTCCATAATTAAACAGTCCTTCTTGCATTCATTATGTTCAGATTTGACCTACTTTCAAAGAAAAAGCAGCATGAAGCTCAGCCTGCTGTTTTTATAGCTGCAGAGCAAAGCTGCAGATCACATGATCCATGAGAGACGGATCCGCTCATGCAAAGTTACATGTCTGGTTTCTGAAGAGGGCAGCTCCTCTTTCAAACACTGCATTCACACCAGAAATTATCATTAATGCTCACATTAGGCTGGTATTTTGGTCAAAAGTTTAATTTGGGGTGAAATTACAGGTTTAGCTCCCCTAGTGGCCAAACATTACACTGCGTCAATTTAAGCAGAGTTCTGCTCAGTCTGAGGAAATAAAAGCAACCTCCTGTAAATCTGTGACGTTTTATTTATATATTAAGACTGAGATAATCCTGACGAGCGCCTGTTTGCAGCCCGGACGACCTGCTCTCCGCTCTGCATGAGGGAATCAGCCGTGCTGATGTCATCATAACCTCAGGGGGCGTGTCCATGGGGGAGAAGGTAACCTCTCACCTGTAGCGCCTCAGTTTCTGCAGAAAGAGAGGGAAAGCAGCTCGGTTTCACGCTGTTCTCTCTGTGTGCGTCAGGACTACCTGAAACAGGTGCTGGACATCGATCTTCATGCTCAGATCCACTTTGGACGAGTTTTCATGAAGCCAGGGTGAGACGGGACGGGGGGTAGGGGGGGGGGGGCTACAGAACGAGATGAAAACATGCGGGTAGATTCAGATCCAAGCTGCAGTCAGACAGGAAACAGGAACATGACCCCAGCAGAGAGGATTTCACCAGATTCCAGTCCAAGTAGATCATTCCCAGTGGAATAGTGAACACAAATCCCAGTGCAGCCCAAAAACCAGTACAGAAAGTTAGAAACCAGTACGACCAGTTAGTGTGGAGCAATAAAACCAGTACGATCAGTGGACATGTGTCTGAAAGGCTGCTAACGAACTGGTTTGTAGTAAAACTGGTTTGTAACGAACTACGTCTCTCCTCCAGTCTTCCCACAACCTTCGCCACCGTCGACATCGACGGGACGCGGAAACTCATCTTCGCTCTGCCAGGTCAGAGGATCATACACGCGACTATTCTGTCTTTTAACTTTTCATCTTTTTTATATCTCTTTATTTCCACATGATCTCCGTTTTGATTATTTATTTCATTTGTGTGTCTGATGAGTTTTTGGTAACGAAGCTCAGACTCTAAAACAAACATAGACCCTTTAAAAAAAGTCATTTTCTCACAATGTCCAATATTTCACACGATTCTGAAACAAATCATCTGAAAAATTTTGTTTATTTAATCTTTATTTACACATAAAAACACTCATAATCTCTGCGGCAGAGCCTGAAATTATGGGATGTTTGCGTGTTTTTACCTGAAAAAGTGAGGTGTGTGTTTTTTTTGTGCAGGGAACCCGGTGTCTGCCGTGGTGACGTGTAACCTGTTTGTGATTCCCGCTCTGAGGAAGATGCAAGGCATCCTGGACCCGAGACCCACGATCATCAAAGCCCGGGCAAGTTTCTCCGGATGACATCATCACCGCGTCATTCCCGCCGCCTTAACCCCGGGAGAAAAGAAGATGCGACTCCGCGTTTATGGATTCATTGCTTACATGCACAGGTTCTGCTGGGAAAATCAGAACATGCTGGAAAAGAATTCAACACGTTTTATTTACTTACTACAGATGATAGATTTTACTTTCAGAGATATTTTAGTATTTAAAATCAATATTTTATTGATTTCAAGAAATATTCTAATCTTCTGATTTTTTTAATTTGAGGTTTTCTGAAGCTGCGAATCCTGATCAGCAAAATCTAAAAAAATAAAAGCTTAATAAATATATTTATTTGCTACCGTCTGTCTACATGTGTACATTTCATCTTTGAAGTTAAGTTACAGGTACGACTCAGAAAATGAGGATTTTCTGAAAAAATGCTGCATTTCTGTAACTTCAAAAATTAATGTACATGCAGACAAATGGTAGCAAATCAAAATATTTCGGCTTTTATTTGTTTAGATTTTGCTGATCAGGATTCTCAGCTTCAGAAATTAAAAAACTCAGAAAATTAGAATATTACTTGAAATCAGTAAAAAAAAAGGATTTTAAATACAATATATCTGAAAGTAAACTCTTGCATCTGTACTTAGCACAAAAAATGTGTTGGTTTCACCTTTTTATGTTTGATTTCCTGAATAAAACAACTTTTCCAGCATATTCAGATTTCCCCCGTAGGCAGGAGGAAGCGGATGCATTTTAGAGAAGATGAAGCCACTGCTGCAGGTTTTGTTGCATCTCAGGCCTGAGAACTGAGAAATGATGACTCTTTCATGAGTAAATATTTATTTATCCCAGGGGTCGTCCCTCAGTTTTCAGCCGAATCGTCCCTAAACCGGAGGGATCCATTTATACTTTAGTCCAGGGGCCACATGCAGAATAATCTGGTCTCCAGTGGGACCAGTAAAAAACATGCAGACCACCTGGACCGGACCAACAGGGTGCAGAGGGACACCTACCGACCCGGTTTTCTGTAACCAGTTGTCTTCCTTTCCGTTTTCAGCTTTCCTGTGATGTAAAGCTGGACCCCAGACCCGAGTACCACCGCTGTATTCTCACCTGGCATCACCAGGAGCCCCTCCCCTGGGCCCAGAGCACAGGTACGCATCAGCACATGGACATTGGACCGCTGCGTGTGAGCTGGACGGGGTTTTTATCGCAACCATAGATCATATCGTATCGAATACCCCCCCCTTTCTAACTGTAGCATACCCTCCGAAAGATTGTAGACTCGACTGATGGTTTTCAACATTTATTTCCAGACATGAGTTTGCTGAAACCAACGTGAGAACTGGCAGGACAGAAAATACATTTAATTAGATTTGTTTGATTTATCACTGTGAACAATACAGGATGGCTTCACCGAACACGTGAACAAGCTTAATGCAGCTTTTGATACAAGACAAGAAAACTTGACCGCTTGATATAACTACTGACCTTGCACCTCCTTGGGGGGGGGCCTGCAATTTCAGATGTTCTGTCATTCTCCGTTACTTCTTAATTGTCTCCTTTTTCTTTGTTTTCCTTAAGCCTTTTACTTTTACGGTTAGCTCGTTCCGTGTTAACCATTGGTTTTTCACTGGAAAAACAATACTGAAATGGAACTAGGCCTACTAAGCGGTCTTCAAAATAAAAGCTGATTATAACTGTAAGCTCTAAAATGAGCAATACGCATCTAAAATACATGAATTACATTTTCTTATAATAAAACCAAATCACCAAGAGTATTTTTTAAGCGCTTGAATCATCAAGAAAGGAAAAAGCATAATGAAAATAGCTTAACTCTTTGTTTTTAAAAGATTTTAACCTTTTTAAACATACAGACTGCCCCCTTGTGGCAAAAATTAGAAAAGCAATGCATAAATCCAAAAAGTGGTTTGCTACACTAACCATGAGTGATGCATTCAGGCTCCATGTCATCGTGGTGAAATGACGCTTTGCTTCCATCGGGTATCAGATTTTTTTTTATTAGAACCTGTCCGATCCTAACCATCTCTTTTATTCTCAACATCACTCTGAGCGTTTCTGTTTCCACACTGGGATTGTTTTTATTTAATCTAAATATTTCCACTAACTTACACTTTTATTTCAGTTTAAACATCTGAACGATGCAGCTGTGAATGTTGTTTTTACAAATACTGTTAAATCAGACGTGAGTTTTCAGTTTTAGTCACATGACTTCAGTTATTGCACATTTTGCTTTTTTCTTTTGGGAACATGAACAAAAGGATGTCACGATTATTTATTTTCACGATTGTAGTAGAAGCTACAATTAATAACCGTAAAGCTTCATGAATATCGTAATTTAATTATTTAAATTTAGTTTGATTGTCATCACTGAAATCCTAAAGCTCAAATTTATTTCTATCTTTTCATATTCATTCACATAAAACTGCAGCTTTTGTTTTTAAATAATAATTTTAATGGTACTTTTGTTAATTTTGTTGCCGTATTCTCATTTCTTGACATCAGCACACAAATAAAATTCAACAGAATGTTATTTTAGACATTTCCAGCGTTGTGAAATTAAAACATAATAATCGTAAAATCGTGATTATTTCTCAAACAATCATCGCAGCTAGAAAATCTATAATCGTTGTATTATCGTTGTGTTAACCAGCCAGGTGTGACCCCGCCTCTTTCTGTTGCCAGGCAACCAGGTGTCGAGCCGGCTCATGTCCATGCGTAGCGCCAACGGGCTGCTGATGCTGCCTCCGAAAACGGAGCAGTACGTGGAGCTGCATAAGGGCGAGGTGGTGGACGTTATGGTCATCGGACGGCTATGATGCAGGTATATATACACACACATGCGCGTACACACACACACACACACCACCTCTGCTCTGACCCCCCCCCTTTCTCCCCCCAGACTTCCACATCATTCGCTACCGGTTACCGTGTCAGAGCCAGGACTTCCTGTCTAGACTGGACACAGACAGAGGCAGGAAGTGATGCATGTCTATCTGGTTGCCATTAGCTGTGATGTCATATGCAACAGCCAATCGGAGCCAGCGCAGGCTGAACCCTCTCTGGTCTGCTCTAGGAGATCACTGTATTTCAACGGAGAAAAAAAAAGTGAAGAAAAAAAAAGAAGAAATATGAAATTTATTCTGTAATATTATTATTATTATCCTAACAATAATGATTATTAATATCCTTAATTAATATTCTATTTATTATAATTATTATCATTATTATTATGATTGCCATTATTATGATTCTGATTGAATATTTTCATCTTAGTAGTATCCATGCCCTCTTCTCCCCTCTTCATTTGCTTTGTCTGTTTTCTCCCGGTAGGTATAAAGAAATAGAGACTTGCTCCACCTTCCTTTCTCCACCTGTCCTCATCTTTTTCTCCTATTCCCTCATCCTCCTTTTTATTATTATTCTTCTTTTACTACTTTCTACTTCTACCTGCACTACGGTCATCCTCTGTCAGACAAAGAAAATAACCTGCCATATCACTACGTCTCCTCGCGGAGCAGTGCAGTAAATACTAGAGGTCTTTTTTTTTTCCTTTTGCCAAGAAATGAAAAGAAAACAGGAATTATTTGTATATTTTATTACAAGTATTCATCTCCAGAACACTATCAGACTAAACGAAAGCCATGAAACTCCTGCGGGTGGAGGATCGACGAGTTTTCTCTGGTCGGACATCAGTTTTAAACACAAACATCAACACGGCGGCTGCTGCGACGGCATCGGCGTTACCCCGCGTTCACGTCTTGTGTGACACACTCGACCGCTAACGAACGCCGTTTTCAGGCTTTGTTTTACTTACTGCTGTAAAATCCCATGAAAAGACGTCCTCTTTGTGTCCGGGACTCCAACAGAAGATGAGATTTAACTCATGCATTCATATTTCAGGAAATCCTGTTTGTTAGATGATGAACTTTGAACGTGGACCGAGCCGACAGAGGTGTGAACTCGGGTTTAAATGAAGCTCGTCACTGCTGTAAAACCAAATCTACTTCTTCTCTCTGCCTTCTGATGAATCTTTCATTCATTCATCATGTGGAGCTTTAAAAAGCCGATATATCAGGCAATACATGAAATAAGAACATTGATATATGGAAGATACATACTGGACATGAATGCAAATACTTATAATACCCAGAATATGACTCAAGACTATATGTGTGTATATATATATATATATATATATATATATATATATATACACACACACACACACACAATTATCAGGCGAAAGGCAGGCTACACCCTGTACAGGTCATTGTTCTTCATATTCGTCTAAAAGCGAAGTTTTTTTGGTTGTTAAATATCAAGTTGCCAGGTGTCTGAAAAGTGTAAATGTAGCTTCAGTGGGTTTAGTCTGCATTTGATGATAAGAGAATGATCATGGAAGAGATCCACATCAGCTTTACTGATGCATGTTATAAAATGACTGGTTTAATGTTATACTGAGAGGCTGCATTAGGGGCCATGAACACACACGGACAGTAAACTAAAACCATAAAAGCGCAAATATCGGCCAAATATATCAGTCGGCCACTAGTGAAAACCATCATGAATGGCTGCATCTCAAGTCAGCACATGCAGATTTCACGTGAGGGAAGTACAGAAGCAGAACATTTAATCTCCACCGTCTGAATCAGACCGTATAAAACTCCTCATATCACTTGTTTACATCTGATAATTCAGCTGATTTCAAGCAGACACAGCAGAAAATTAAATGCTTCGTCTCTCGGCTCGGGTGTCTGGTAGATGCAGGCAGGTGCTGAAAAACGTGAATAAACTAAAAATGAGCCATATGTACAGTAGAGGAAACACAGAAGATTCTGGCTATGATAATCTACCAGGGCAGAAAAATTATTACACTTTCCTCAAATAAAGTAAAAATATTTAGACTTAAGAAACGTGAAAAATATCTTAAAACCTGTAGCTTTATTTATTTATTTATCAAGCGATGAAACATGCTATTGATGTTTCTATTATGTTTCTTTTCCTCTTTTAGAGAAAATATCTGAACTTTTAAAACCCAACCCAAGACAAACTAGAGAAAACTTTAAATCGACCTTTAAGCAAAACCTGTAATTATTGTCTAATGTTTAATTACTGCGTGTGAGAAGCATTGTAGTGTAATAGTGTCCACCAGGGGGCAGAAGACAAGTATCAGATTGTAAACAGCAAAGTTTTTGCCATAAAATGATGCAAGAGGTATCAATTAAGATGTTTTTTTTAAATCCAGGAACATCTATTAATGATTTTGTTTATTTTAAACCAAGAAAGGCCCTGCTGGAGTTCAGAACCTGCCAATAATGACCACTAAACAGTCACATTACTGATCAGAGGCCAAAGAAAGAGAGAGAAAATGAGGAAGGAGCCCAGAAGCAGCACCAAAAGGCGGGTTTAGGGTTTATGTTGAATTTTTTCCTGAAGGACCTGAAATGAACGTTTTACCTCGTTTTAAGATGTTTCTCACTGGTCTTAAGTTGAGACATTTTTCTTGTTTCAGGAACATTATTTCTTGATATTAAGAGTTTATATTGCCTGTGTGGGAATTAGTACGGGCAGATTTTCCAACTTGACTTGATGAATGCAAAATATCCGACTTCAGGCTTTTTAGCTGAATATGAGATTATCAGACTTGGATCAGAAGCCAGAAGTTTTCATATTATTTCCATGAGGCAGAATCAAAGTTTGGTCAAAAGCATCTTCAGTTCTGGATCTGGCTTTTTGAGCCACGTCAGCCGGCTGGAATGACTCGGCTCTGATGTTTCTCTGCTCTGTTTGGGCAGAATTCTTGTTTTCTGATCCATTTTTTGCCATTTCAGCATGAGGTCTAAATCTTTCCCTGTATGCGCATGCACGCCGTCCAAGGATGACCTGCAACTTTTCCACACAAATCGGCTTCTTAATGCAAACATGGTTTTCAACGCCAATATGGATTTATTAATTTAATTTAACATTAAAATCTTAATGCAACTCCTTTCAGGGAATTTTATGTAGAAAACAAAGAAAAATTGAGCCACAGATAATATATTGAGTCTCCAGGTGCAAATTAATCCACATTTTGCCTCATTTCTGCTTTCAGGGCTTTAATAAATGGTCTTTTCATGGGAATTATGGGCAATAAGTAAAAAAGACTAATAAGGAGCCAAAGATTACTTTAATTAGATTTATGGCCACAAAATTAGATGGAAGAGTAGCTGAATGAGCGAATAAAACTGAATAGATATTTGTTTTTAATTTTTAATTTTCTATTTTCTGTTTAGTTGAAATAATTTTTATTTATTTTTGTTGTGGATGATTTTACTGTTTCTCTGTTTGTGGTCTGAAAAAAGGATGAAGAAAAATATGAAATAAAGGAAATAATGCTTTCCATCCAAATCACATCTTTTTTAAAACAATATATATAATTATATATTCAGAAATAAATCTATGTAAAATTAATACTTTTTTTTTCATTCATTGATTTCTGATTCATCTACAGTTTCCATCCATAAGTGACACAAATGTGAACTTCTTCAGTGAGTTGTGACTTGTTACGTGAAGATTTCCCGCTCAGAAATGTCACTTGAAGGCAGCATGTCACGTTCAGGTGCTCGTAAACTACACTGTGTCTCCAACCATGACGGTGTTACGGTGCTCGCTTCAGTCAAAAGAATCAAAACACCTCAAGGCTGTGAATCAAACCCTGGTTTGGCTGCTGTTCGCTCATCGTACTGTAATTTAGTCTAAACATGGAGAAGAATCCACCTCAGCAGCAGCAGAACTCCAAGAATTAGGAAATAGATTAGATGTCTGGAAAAACTGTGCCACGAAAAAAAGAAATGCTTCAAAAATAGAAAACGAAAAAGGAAATGTATGTTTATTCCACTGCAAGGTAGTGGGGGGTTGAAGGTCAGTGCAACCTGGATGGGTCACCAGTATGCAGAACAATACATGAAATATTTAGAAAAAACTTTTCTAAATAAATAAGTTTTAGTGAACCAAGTATGGACCATTAAAAAAAGACTAAAAAAATACCATAAATAATAGGGATGTCGATTCAATCCCCAATCTTGTGTTAACAATTCGATTCTGTATATATTCTATAATTTATAATCATTTATAAAATTCAGCATCTTTATATATTTCCTCAAATTAAAATTGAATATGTATATTTGTTTTCTATGTACATAATATTTGATCTAAAATGATTTATTCTATATAATTTATTTTTTCTTTTTTGCTTAAGATATAGCTTTTAACAAAACCCATA
>JAVQJG010276262.1:0-37621 GCA_036024015.1 Craterocephalus amniculus
CACGTTAGCTCACCCCAAAGCAGCCCACCTTCCCCTCTTAAACCGTTCATTGAGGAGGCCCAACTGTCGATAGTGTGGGACACATCAATTCTCATTAATGTGTAAAGCGGCCCAACAGCCTGTCAGCTCGTCGGCCCACCGAGGAATTCCCGTATGTCAGTCCGCCCATGACCCCATAACACCAGAAGCAGGTTTTTGAACACTTTTGTCCACTAATAACCAGCTGGATGGTCCCTTTCCTCTTCAGTCCACAGCAGATATTTCCAAAAATGAAAGTATGAAAGTATTTTGGTCTGAGCACAACAGTTTCTTTGCCTCGATCTATTTTAAATGAGCTTCTGCCTAGTGAAAATGGTGGTGTTTCTGGATTGATCTGGAGCCTAAACCAAGATTCTTCAATTCATTTCACAAAGATTCTCTTAACCTTTTGATATTATGCACTGTCGATGGTGGAATTTTAAAAGTCTTTAAGACACTTTTTAGACACAATTTGTCATTGATTGTAGAACCTCTGCCCATCTTTACACCTGAGAGGTTCTGCCTCTCTGAAATGCTCATTTTCTGTCCAGTTATGTTACTGACCTATTGCCAAGTAACCTAATTAGCTGTCAAATGCTCCTCTAGTTGTTTTTTCACCAATTACTTTTCCAGTATTGTACAGTCTTCCAAAATTTTGGGAATTGGGGCTAACCAGCAAATTGACTCCTGGGGCCAATTTTGAAACAATAAACCTCATATGCACATTTTTGGACTACGGATGGAAGCCAGAGTACCAACAAAGAACTTGCCAAAGAATGGGGAAAACATGCAAACTTCACAGCAGATAGGCCCCAGCAAAGGTTGTTTTTTCTTGTTGTTAATGGTTTTTTGTTACAGAACTATGTAAAAAAGAGAAAAGATAACAAGATAATTGTCATAGCTTGTGTGGGGGATGCAGACCCAAATGCAGGAACTGGAGGCAAGGCAAGGCAAACTTTTTTACGGCACATTTCACGTACAGGACTATTTAAGGTGCTTTACATTGCAGAAAAGAACATTAAAGTAAAACAAATTCTAGACAGGAATTAAATGAAAGTAGAAGAGAACATTTCTAAAATCAAGATTAAGGAAGGACAACAGATTAAAAAAGTGATAAAGTTTAAAATTAAAAGGCAGGAAGAAATGTTTACAATACACACAGGGCCGGAAAAATAAATAGGTACAGATGAAACTGACGAAACGACAATCTGACAAACTACAACTGAAACCAACAAGGGTATATGAGGACAACTGCCGAAGAGCAGGTGAAGAAAATGAAGCCAAGTGTACTAAATAAAAGAAAGTAAAACATAATTAAATACTCAGGAGGGATCAACTACAAAATATAGCATGAAAACAGATTGGACAGACAAAGAAAATGTGACAATGAAACAACAATCACTAAACCAAGAGCTGAGAATCCATGGCAAAAACATTTCAAATGGAAAAGGGATGTGACTCCCAGCCACCCCCTTCAGACACACCCCTGCTGCTGCCAGTCAGAATACATCCTACTTGACCTACGTAATATGAAATTGATATCAAACGCGTGATCTGATTATTTATTATATATTTTTCCAAAATGTCAAACTACTCCTCTGAGACTCTGATGCCAAACATCCATCTATGTTATTCACAACCAACACACCCCCTGAATCATTCAGGTGTGGAAAAAAGCAAATTAACACAACAAAGCAGTATTTCTCTGCATTCTATTTAATTTGAATCAAATTTTTCTTGTTGCTTGTTTTTACAGACAATAGTGCAATTAAACAATAGGAAAACGAATATTCTACAATATACTGGCTTTTCGAACAACAATTACAAATACTAAAGCAGATAAATTTTAGGGAAGTTGGCTGAGAGCACTGTGCGCTTGCCATCAGTAAATAACTGTTTTATGATCATCAAAATGAGTGTCGCATTGCAAGTAAGTGATACTTTATTGCCCTGGGCAGCAAAAATACTGTTAAATATAGGCGTGGTATAGTGTATTTGAGTAGAATAATACTGCATATGGATTTGTTTAGATTTCATATGCACATTTCATGAGCACATATATGGGGAAAATTGTCTTAGTAGTTGTATAAAGCTAAACAAAAACTGAACAATAATTTCATAGCAAAATGAATAGTTTGATAAGTAAAGAACACAAGTGCCCCCCAACAGCTCCCAAACTGTCCACTTGCAAGAGCCTGATCAAGGTCGACTTATTTTCAGTCCCATTGCATGAGGGAGCCAATGAACTGGCATTTGCCTTAATTAAATGAAGACATGTACAAATGTCCTTTAGCAGGTGGCTGTCTTATGGAAGTTAACAGTGGTGGCAGCTGCCTATGTATGGTAAACAGGGAGCATTTTTGAAAAGTGATGGTGGCTGTTATGAGGAGGAGGGGTGAAGGGAAGATTGGACAGCTGTCGCCATACCCACCTCACTATGCTGACTTAGAGCTAACACTCGATCCAGCCTTTGTATATGTTTTTCCAGTACATTTCAACACTGTGTACACCTAGTGTTTGAGGCCGCACAGAGGCACATTTGGTGTGACAGATGCGCACAGCACATGAGCAGCAGAGGGCAAGAGCTGAAATACCTCGGACAGTGAATTACTTTCTGTCAAACTTCACTGATAGGCATGAATTTTTTATGGCCTCAAAGAAAACAGGGCTCTGTCAAATATGGATGGTTTTTTTATTGATTTTATATAGAAATAAAACATGCGGATACAAATGTTGTTTGGATGTATTTCCGAACTTGGTTGTTTGTCTTTTCATCCAGGTGCAATATGATTTCTCCATCTAAGATATTTACATGTTTAGGCAGCAAACAATAAGAGATAGGTGGCTACTTCCTCAATCATTTCCAACAGGAAATTAAGGTGTGGGTCCGCCACAAAAACTGCAGTATCACAACAATCTCAACTTTTCCCAGAGCAAACTGTATATTCTCAAATAACAGATCCATTTAGGCCTGTGTTCATGGCTCATTGTGTGAAATGATATCTCATGGAAATAATTACAGGAGCTGCATTCACATGTCTGAAACTAAGAACAAATGCTGTCGTCAACAGCTCTGGTCACTGCACCATATGGTGATGATAAGATGGGCAGGTAAAATCTAATTTTAATAAATTCCTAATCAGCTTGGAGGGACACTGAAACAACATAGTTAATGGAAATGTGTAGAGTCAGCAAGGTCTTCCACACCTGCGTTTTAATAAGATTTGAGAGGCATTACAACAACATTGCAGTCAAAATCATGTTGAGCTGCTCCCTCTGTCTGTAACTCCAACAGAGGGGAAAAAAGAACAGACCAATAAGGGAGGCAAGGGGAGGAAAACATGGTCATCTGTTTCAAAAGAGCTCAAATCTGATCTCTTGGGGGAGAGGCACAAGCAGAGGTACTGTATAGCACATATCATCTCCTTGTGATCATTCATGCTTTCTAATTACAGAAGGTGAGGAGGGCCATAATTTTATCGTATTTGTTTTGCATCACTGCAAAAATAGAAAATGAGGGCTTGCCAAGCTGCACCAATTTACTTCATTTCGACCTTGATTAAAAGAAAATTAATTGCCACATCTCTCATTATGTTGCAGGCAGCATTTGATGACGCGAATGGAAAAACTGAGAAATAAAATGCAAAGGCTCAAAGGGACTGAGAGCTGGACTTGAATGTTCAAGAGACAACAATGGTAATAAGAAAGACTTCTCCATGAAACCGTGTCAGGAAAATGCTACAACCATATAATGTCGAAATGTGAATGGTGAATACTGAATGATGCTTGGATTTTGTTTCTATAAATGATGTATGGAAACAATATCCAATAGTTTTTTTTTCAAGTTGCAAACTGTTGAATTATTTTCCATTAATACAGATTATTTCTTAAAGATGTTACCTAAGAAATTTTGCTTTTAAATGATAACCAAAACATATTTCTGATCCTGTTTACGCCCCTCAAACCCCAGCGGTTCCTTCTCTCCTCAAGACACCATATGTCCCTGTGGATCAACTTCACAAGTTTTCAGTAACCATGGTGTATGATTACATGAGAATTTCTCTCAGACAAGGCTTCCAGGAGGAGCAAAATGTTAAATGCTATTTTTGAAATGAAATTCTGGCTGCACCTGTTTCCCTGGGAGAGTAAACAGAGCAGACGCCTGCTAGAGAAGGCCTGCCCTGAACACACACCTAATTCTAAAATATTTATTAGCTTTTGACACTCTTTAAAGTCACCGTCTGGGACAAAGGGTACCCTGTTCCTCTTGCACTTGTTCGGCTATGCTTTTTTCCTCTCCCCACCTCACTGTACCGCTTCAGCTGCTTATCAGTGGCCACGGTGGCAGAGACATTAAATGCAACTTGCTCTTGCACCCACTGGTACCGACCTCACACAGGTTGAGTCCACATCTCTCATACAGTTGGGTCCAATCAGCAGGGCTAAAATTAGCGTTTTGGTGTCGTTAGGAGCTTGCACGTGTGAATTTTTCATGATAGGCCCCGTACTTGTAAGTTAGCGTGCGTCCCAACTTGCGAGTGTGGAGCGGGGGGTGGGGGATCATTATTTGGCATGTCTCGTCAAGCCATCGTGAATGCAATGGGGACATTTTAATAATTGATTGAAATAATGTAAAGTAATCTGGCCAGCTTTCATTCTTGGCTCACCTGCTCCTAATTCTGAGATGGTTCTCAGTTGACAGGAGGACAGGAGGGACATTTAAGGACATGGGAGAAACATGGGGGAGGACATTTTACCCACCATTACCCAACGTCTCTTATTTCTCGTCATATCTTATAGTAATGTTGTGGTAAATAAAATGCCGTGTTAAGCTCCCCTTGAGACATGCAATCAGTAAGAGTAAAAAAGAAAACGTAAAAGGTTAACCATATACAACATATGTAACATATTGCTGTTCATGTGGGATGCACACTACACAAGTCCAACTTCTTAGCTTTACCGAGAACTTTTAACTGATAACAGGAACATCCATTCATAACCTTTAAGTGTTACGTTAACATACACAAGTCATGCCGGACCAAGCATCTTTTTGAGAAATTCCTTGTCTCATACTTTGATCAAGGTTTTTTTTTTTCTAACTTCCCGTTTAACATAAGAATAGCTTTTTAAAATGAAAATAATTCCAGGGTAATAGCTTTGAAAAACAATACTCTCCTGTTATTTCTGGTCCAAAACAAGCACACCTACTTACTCCATAGTGAACTTAGACCTCTGGTTTCCTTTATCTCAAGGTTACAAATTGCTAACCATACTTTCACTTTTACAGAAGCTCTGTCGCCTGGAAGGAGTTTCAGTCTAGAATTTGATGCTTAGTTTTCTCTCCATAATGATAGTTCCTCTGAGTATGTTACATCTGCAATATTTTGAGGGTGTTTTATTTGATTTTGTGCACCTGTTTACTCCTTGAGCAGTGGTGGGAGCAGTGGTTGATAAGTGTGACAGCGTGGTGTCAAAAAGTCCTTCATGGTTTCACGGTTAAACTCTGCAATCCTCCTTGTACTGTATTTGCTGAAACACCGTAGGGACAAGCTGCGTTCCTTTCAGTGTGTCATTCTGAGCGCTGTTTGGTACAGTATATCACCTGATAGGGTGTTTATCCTTGAAAGCCACACTGAATAACTCCCCAGGCAGGAACATAACTTGACATGTCTATCCTCGCAACAGCTGCTTTTGTACGTTCAGATTGGTCATTTTTAGCTCAGTATCATAACTCAGATACAATGTAAAAATAAAAATCACAGAAATAAAAACTGCTAATAATTGTAGCGGCGTTTGTGTTGAGGAGGGAGGGTCTTTGAAGAAATAAAATCATACGAAGTCAGTTCCCCCCCCCTCCTCTCTTACCAAATAGCAGCCAGCCACTGAAAGTGTTCAGTTTTAGGACACAGGGGTCACACCTGTTGTGGAACTTGATAGAAGGCTTATTTATAAACTTTCTGAGCTCTAAATTCCTCCTTCAGAGAAAACGCTGACATTCAAAGAGTGAAGGAGGGGTGGGTCGGCTGAAAAGCCTTGCTTAAGAACCAACCAGCAGCAACTGTACGGCACAGAAATGAGGAAATGAAGAAGCCGCAGACTGATCAAAGAAGGTTGCAGGTATTTAGTTGGAAGGACAAGAGCTAAGAACAGTTGTTTACTTGGAACCATCTTCATGGGGAAGCAAGTGTCATTATGATGACACTACCAAAGTCAACAATGCAAACATGAACCATTTTTCATTACACTTCCAATCGACTGCATAAAAAGTTGTGTATTTTGTCTTTTTGAAGTTATAAGTACATGCCTTCTGGCAGAGTCAAACTCACTCCTGCTACTGTAGTGAAAACACTCTAAATCACGTCACTTTGTGTATTCTGAATGACCTTCACCGAGTCTTTGCGGTAGTTCTAAAACTAAACACCACAGAAAAACGGCCTCTGTTACTTTGCTCCCTAAAAAAGGCAAAAGTCATAATCGGGTCCGCAGGGGAGCGTCTTAATATATTGCCTAAATTTAGGTACTGAGTTATAGCCTAGGAGTTATCTGGGTGGGCTCATGTGACGTATGAAAAGGTCTGGAAATGCTGAGTGGATTTTGAGTGTAAGAGGGGACACATTATGGCTGTGGGGGAGAGCTCTGAAGTGACTGATAGCGTGACAGGTGCTGCTCGACAAGAGTCTGATAAGTGCCTTTTTTTGAAACAGAAAACACATTTTATTGGTTTGTTTTCCAGTTTTTTGTGTTTTAAGAAGAAATGAATGGATGTGGATCAATCTGATGTATCTTTTTTATTGACCTTTTTCCCCTAAAAAAGAAAAAAAGCACAAAAAATATCATTTTTAAGTCAGAGGGCTCACAATCTATGATAATTTGTAGAATTATTTTCCAGGTCTCTTCAGCAGAAAGACACTAATAGAAGTGTCATCATATTCTGCTGAGCCCCTCTCACCGTCACTCTTGCTGTGCCATGCAATGTAATGTTGTTCCCTTAACATTTAGCAGGGTTCAAGTCATTCTGCACTGGTCAGGAAATTGTAAGGACCAGATTGCGCACAAGTAAGCAGATACTCCACACTTTATTATAGACATCTGGGTATAATATTAGTCATCCCTGCCAATACCAGCAAACCTAACAGGCAAACCATGTGACAAGGCGCAACACCAGACAAATCGATGGCACAAAACAGATTGCATTGCAGAGATTCCCTTTTGCTGACAGGCCACGGGATAGTTTGTGCTTTTAAAAAATAGCGACATCTTTTAAGGTGACCCCTAGAGTGCTTCTTACAAAATTACAAGAGACAGAAATCCATTTGCAACTGTGCTATAACACTGAGATTACATTGTTACTTTAGAGCCTCAGTGCAAATTAATTTGAGGTTCATTTCATGTATTATATAAATGGATGGTGGTGTGAAAATTAAATCCCAGTATTGCGCATTTCTATATATTGTTTTATTTCTGCAGAGGGTGTTTTGGATCACTGTGCTTGCTATTCAATTGGCCAGCAGGGCAAGGTTCCAGCAGATTTAACTCTTTTATGTCCTCGCCTGTCAAGAGGAGAGAAGGACGAAGGCAGTACTCCTGTGTGCACTGTTTGGGTAAATAAAAGTGGGACAAGGCATTCAAAGATATATTTCTATAGTCAGATTATTTAAAGGAAGTAGAAATAACCTCAGCTGATGTTTGAAAATCACAAGTTAATATTTTGACACTTTCTCGTGCGAAACTGCTTTTTTGAACACTCACGCTCACCTGCCATTGAGGTCCAGTGAACGTCTCCTGATGATTTAAGATCTATGTACTCAGAAGAAATGGCAGCACTGTAAAAGAAAAGGTGTATTATTGGATTACTTAGTTTGCCATAGAGTTTTATTTTCAGTGGTAAATCATGCCGTAAGTGGTGGCTGTCAGAACGGATACAGGTGGAGCATTTTAAAAGTTACAGTGATGACACTGTTTGCTGCAATTTAATCAGAGATTTCAAGAACTGGCTGGGGGACACATGAGATTTATGTGTTGTTTCATTTATCTGGTTATTTCAGAATTCAGTTTTTGTCATATCAATGTATTTAATAAGTGTATTTTCTCACATCTTACAAAAAACAAGGTAGTTTTCCCATTAAAAATAGTGACAAAATGTCACATTATCAGACAGATCTCTGTGCCTACACTTATGTCTCACCTTTCGGGCCTATGAAGCAGGTACCTGAACTGGTGTATCCTCTTTGACTGGGCTCGGCACCCTTGGACCCAATACCAGCCAGGCATATGGAAGGAGTTCACCGCATGTCGATGGGGCAGCCCTGTCAGGTAAGAATATCTGAGCATCTCATACCCTATCTAGGGACCTTGGAGCCATGTGTCGACATGAATCGCACTGTTAGCTACATCGCCTGGTCATATTGGGGACAGGAAAGAAGTGGCGGAACAGAAGCGCTCCAGATGTTCTTCATCAGTGGGCCACAGGGGAAGTCTGTTACCACAACACCTGGCTCATTCTGCTCGGAGCTCAGAGGCAGAGTGCTGACGCTCTGCCACAGTCTGGCTATCTGACTGAAATAGACTGCTCCAGGACTGCACAGAATCCATCATTCACAGGGGCTGTGGCACGCAAATTTCTTTCTGGAAACTTAACCATAGGAATAACGAACAGCGGACTGCAGTGCTACACTGAACAAAACTGTTGCGTAAAGCTGCATTTGTATTAAATGACCCGAAAAATAACCAAAACATCAAAATAAGAGCTCTCCACCACAAAATCAGAGTCAGTGACTAAAAGAAAAAGCCCTGAAGTTGTGGATGCCGAACTCTGTACATCAGTGAGCTTCAAGTAAACTTAGAATCTATATGAGCATATTTTTGAGTGTGTTGTGCAAACTTGCCACCACAACTGTCACCTTGCCAGCGACAGATTTGGAGCTTTCATGCCACAGAAAGACGCATTTGTTTTCACTGTGGCAGATAAGAGCAGGGGACAGTGAAGAGGGCAGCAGCCCAGGTGAAAAACGACAGATGCCACGCTCAATAATACCAATGTTAAAATCTCCTTGACCTGTGGGTCGTCAAATAGCAACCCCAATTCGTTTCATATTTTCCTTGCTAGATCAATGGTGGCATAAATTTGGGGCTCAATGACAAGAATAATTTAAAGCAGATCTATAAACGATAGAGTGCTATTCCCTGTGGTCACAGATGCATAACATTTTTCCAGATTGACAGGATGAATCACCTGAAGCTTTACCAAAAAAAGGAGAAAAGAACAAGAAAAGAAACTAAAACATGATATTGTGCATGTGTGTGCATAAGCTCACCTTGCCCTGTTTGATGTTTTGTTCCTTTATGCAGTGAGTTCAAGTACATATTGGGAAATCAATGGTTTCTGAATTTCTTAAGCTTTTTCTGCTCTGATCAGCAAACATAGGAAGGACAAATTGTTTAACATGACTGAATAAATAATTATATCAATGCTGTACACCCCCCCTTCCCATCCCCTCCTTAAGTCAAATGAGTCTGACTTTCAGCACCTCCATGGATTACAAGAAAAGCAATAAATGTATGAAACTTTAATAGTTATTAATGACCCCATACTTCTCTTTCTTTTTTGTTTTTAGCCTGAGAAAATCCAAACAATTCTATTAACGGCACGGTTTTCTTTTAAATGACTAAAACTGGAATATAAGAAAAAAGAATAGTCATCTATTTAACTTATTAAATCCCACACCTGTCTAACCAAGCCTATGCAGACACCATTTTCCTATTTAGAGGACAAGATTATTGGACTCCACGCTAATACTGTTTTGCAAAGCATAAAAGCCTCTTGCTGATAAATATTAATTTGAGCCTTCATGATGTATTTGAAAATTCCAGCTAAAATGTCACCACATGGAACATTAATGTAATATTTCAAGGCCTGAGAGCAATACTCATATTGATTGCATTTATTTGACTCTGGGGAGGAGAAATAATTCTTCAGTGTGGAGACACATCTGGTAGCCAAAGATGCGAAGCAGGGAATGAGAAAATGCAAAATAACAATAAAAAATAATAGGACTTGTATTTAAATGCATTATCCGGGAATTGTTTGGATACCAATGCCTGATTATAGCCGAGAAAAAGACAGATGCACCCGGGTCTTTTACTGCTACCTCTGAAAGGTTTAATTTTCTATAAAGTGTTTAATACCCAACAAGAGAGAAGCAGATCGTTTGCATTCAGCTATTTTCTCCCCTCCCTGCTATTTGCAGCAGGTGCCCCGTGATAAAACTCAACAGCTAAATGACAAGACTCCCCTTTTCTTCACACTGCTGAGCTACACTTTGCTCTTGTGTTAGCGTGAGTTCTGCGCAAGACAACTTCAAGGCGTTGTCGCACAAGGCTTCTGTCCTTTGTTATCAACGATATTGACTCGCAGGGAGTCGAGGCGTCTGACTGTCTTTGTGCAAATGAACTGAAATCTGAGAAACAGCACTTTGACCCTGAGCCCATCCGTCACCAGCTGCTCAGCCTTTATTAAGTGCATAAACAACAATTTGGGAGGTTGGCTCTGATATAAGGGTTTTTCTTTTTGCCTTAAACTCTTAGAGCTATACCTTTTGCGCTTCCTTTTGTTACTTTGGGGACATAATCATAATTGCGTAACTCATTAAGCAAAAGGCAAACAATTAAGCAAATTCATAATAATGTACCATATGAGAGTCCTGTGGTCAAACTGGATATGAATCGATTATCTCCACAGCAGGTGTTGGTTACATTTACGGATGAAATCGGCGCAGAATGTCTATGCGCCGCAAACATTCTTTAATAATACATCGCAAAGTGCTCTTGTCAGTTTTTCTTCTTTGACGGTCCTGCTTTTACGCTACACAACTTATAGTAACTCTAAGCGCAGTCGCAAATTTGATGATAGTTTTGCTCAAAATGCACGGAATTATAGGAGCTTATCTGAAAACTTTTCCTAGTGTTGAGCAGACTCCATCTGCATCCTGTCCGCATGCAGGCTGCTGATACAACACGGCTAAAGCGCCTCCCGCTGGCGCATCTCGGTACCAAAGCTTCCCAGCAGGCTCCAGCACACACCTGACCACCCTCTTCCAGTATCTTTGGACTTTTCCGAAGATGGAAATGGTGATTAAAGGTAAAGTGTTTGCGTGGATTGATAGCGTGAGTGTAAAAAGGATGATGGGCGGTCACAGGCAGTGTGGAGACTCTATCTGACATGAGAGCAGAATCATATCAAGTCATATTTAGTAAATGCACAATTTTGTTATAATGGTTCTTTATGTGTCCCCATGAACTGTGTTACTGAGAAATATCAGCCAGCATGGCCTGATGGGAATAAGGCCTATATGATTTTTCTTTTCTTTTTTTTGTTGCATATTACATTTATGTTTTTCCAGATATGACAAGATGTCTTGTAAAAAAAAAGGCTAAATTCCAGTGTACAGTTATGTACAGTCAAACAGTATCTTGACTAATAGTTTGCCAATAGTCGTTCTTTGGGACATTTACTACATTTTTTGCTCCTGAGTCCTGTCTCTGTTCTAGTTAGTAGTTGCTTAATATATTGAGAGGAAATTGTGTTTTTTTCCCCTTACTTTTATGAACAACTAATCAATGAATCGTTCAAACAAACAAATAAAGATGCCTTACTCAAAGGATGAACCAGTCCTGTAAAAGACAACTTGAACCATCTTTTCTTCACAAAAAATGAAGAAATTAAGACTTTTGTACAGTAGTGTACACACATTTCGAGATATGTGAAAACATGATGTCTAAAGAAAATGGCACCATCTATTGTTATCTGTGACTGTTTAAATAGTTTATTCTAATCTGTGTTAAATTCAGACTTTGGTGTTTAGGGCTTGACTTGATCACTCTATTTCTGTAGCTCCTATTAACAAAAGTCACAAAAGTCTATTCCAAATCATGAATGTCACCAAATTTACTGAACTGTAATATACAGTGAGTTCAAAACATATAATTGCTTAAGCTAGTTTTCGTGTTTACTGATTACAGACAGGAAAACTGACACAAAGCTTCTGTTTTGTGTTAAATATCTACTATTAACTATGTGAATCAAGTCAGAATATTCAGATCCTGGTTACGTCTGTGCTGGAGCAACACCAGTCCCACAGATTTGCTGAATGATTATAACAGATATTCCCTCTCTTTGGTTGAAAGTGCACCAGTCAGCTCAAACAACCGCTGTTTACAAGGGGTACCGAAAAACGAGAGTAGCAGACCTGCTGCGGATAAATTGCTCTCACCTTTACCTCACTTTTGATTAAAACTTTTTTTAATCTGCACAGTTGCACAGCTGAACAATCGAGAGGGTGCCTCTTCACTCTACACACCACCAGTAACCAAGAAGTTTTTTCTCCAAATTCATAACAATGAACATCCAACCAAGGATATCGTAAATAATGGATTTATACAAAAACCCAAGACAACCGCTTCAAAAAGCAAATACCTTTTATCACCATCTGTAGATTGCACCTGGGACGCTGGGCTTTCTGTGTAGCAGAGTGAGGAGGGAAATCACAGTTTTGGCACAAACAATGTGAACATTTAAATAAGAAATGTAATCTGAGTCTGACTGTTTATTTCTCAATTCCCTATTCAGTTCATGAAAGTGATGCAAAAAGAAGAAAAGAATATGCTTTTTTCTTGGTATACTAAGCAGGGATGGTTATTACCCAAAAGAACAGGGGCTCAGCATGACATCATGATAAGATATTAGATAATTATGAAAAATGCCCCTATCTCTTTATAGCATGTACATTTTATCTTCCTTTTGCTTGATTTGATAAGACAAGAAGAAGCCCTGCATGTTTCTGAATAGCTATTACATATGACATAAAACAGAAGTATGGAGCTTTCTGTTGGGGCTAGACAGGGCAGCCAGGCATCAGCAGCAGCATCACTAAAGTGGCTGCACAGTGGCAGGTGATTTAATGGTTGTCACGGTGGGAATAGAAGTGTACAGAGACAGGAATCCAGTCGAAGCTAATATTTGTGATGAATCACTGTCATGCTAGATGTAAATGTAACACTAATAGACATAGGGAGATCTACTGTTAGCCGGTTTGGCTAATGAGCACATTCTTTCAGAGGGGCGGTGTCACTTCTGCGTGCTGGTTCCACACAACGAGGACAGAGATGAGGGGACTTTTACACGCTTTTACATTAGATGTATTGGGAACGTGTGTCCATACTTTTGACTGGTACTGTATATTGCATTGGGTCTAATGAGTGTATCATTTTCACTTATTGTAGGAAGCTCAGTAGGAAGGCTCAACCATCTGTTACAGTAAGGTCTGGTGTGGGCATATTCTGCTGGATGATGGTCTTTGTGAATAAATATTACAGGTAACATTTTTCACATAAAGAGCTTCATGCTGGTTGATTGAGGAGAAGTTAGTAGGCTACTCTGCAGGAATAATGACAATGTTTGAGTACTTCCTAATTTATGAAACATGCCTTGTTCTTACCTAGGATATCTAACATGGCTCTTTGAGATTGACAGCCTGCTACAGCAGCGTCTATTGAAGATTTTTAAGGTTCTTTCAAACGTCCTCCTTACATTTCTTTTTTTATTGGACATATTGGATCTAATATTGGACCTCATCTAATTTTACTGTTACCATGGCCCTCATGGTATTTTGATGCAAGGGAAAGCTCTAAGCAGAACGGTGCTGTGTTTGCAATGAAACTAGAAGCATCCTTCAAATACTTTCTCTGCTCAGAGTAAGATGTGCGATTCTTCAGAAAATCGTGAAACATGGATAAATAGCAGAAGCAGAAGTGAAAGTGAGTTCTGTCAGCCATCATGCTTCCACATCCAGCTTTTGGGTTTTTAGAGGCAGACAGGAACTCTGGACTGAGTGATACACATAAAGGTGGAGGGATTGTGGTTTTTGTGAATAAAGGGGTGTAATAACTGACAAGAAACATTAATTTAAACACAACACATTATATAGACTCATTTTCCCACAGATTCATACAGCTCTTCTGTTAGACTCAACATCTTAAGAGATCATTGCTATTATACAATCTCTAATATTTCCCACTGTCTAACAGGTGAACCCAACACTGCACTTCACATCTGTGCCAGCTGTTAATGTAAACATGTAAATTCTTTTTGCCATCTCTTGCACTAACACCTGAAAACAATTAAAGAAAGCTAAACGCAAAATCAGCAAAATAGCAAAAAAAATCAGGGTTGGCTGCAAACCAGCCCTGCAATTCCCTAAAGCCCTGACCACAAAGTAATGAACAAACCTAACCCAAACTGAAAACAAGATTACAGGTAACTCTCAGCTCAACTCTTACCAAATAACACTTACCATAAAGAGGAATGAGCAAAAGAGAAATTAATAAAAAACAACCCAACACATTAATAAATTAAAATGGTTTTCATTGTCAAAAATAAAAATTTTCTCTCAATTTTGAAATTGCAAAGAGGAAATGTGTAGATTCAGAGTGAAACTTCGATTTAACTTTATAGTTTATGCTAGTTTATACTTTATACTACTTCACCAGATTTATCACATATAATTGAAAAAATATCACCTCATCAGATACTAGATACCTTGAAGTATTTTTTAAAAGGCTCTGAGACATGTCTCTGTAAAGTTGGGGAGGGGTTCTGTTTTGCTGAATGGCAAGTGTTTGGTTTCCTTCTCAGATCAGTCAGCATTAAATCAGGTGCATTGATACTAAGAGTTTCTTCAAGGTGGAAGGTCACGGGAAGTCAGTGCAGCGCAGAGGCGGAAACTGACTCTGTCAGCCAGGTGGAATGACTCTTGAGTTGGCTTGTAGATGGTTTCACTCACCGGGATCAGATGTGTTATATATCAACAAAGGCAACTGTCTGATGGCATAATAGTCGTGTTAGCTTTTCAATTTGCACAGTCTTCAAATATGTTGTAAAAAGAGATGACCAAGGTTGGTCGGGAAGGCATAGAGCCTGAAGAGATGGCTATCAGTGCAGATATAAATCAATTTGTTCTGTTTGTGTTAACTTTTTCCTCTGAGGCACATGAAGATCCTTTGCAGGATTAGACTCTTCTTTTTTGTTACAGTTTTTATATTTTTCAACCTGATCTGATGAAAGAACCTGTAATGTTGCAGTTTTACAGCTAAGGCAAACATTCTACAATAGTTATAATATCTCTTACTTCATTCATGCTTGACATCTTTATACAGTAAATATATACATTGATGTTGCATCTCGATACATACATACTGTACCAGACAAAAGACACTTTAAGCTCACTCAACACTGTTCCCTGCACTGCGTAATGAACAGTAGAAGGCATTACGTTGTGGACACCACAGGTTTTCCATTTCCATCTAAGATGCAATTCCTCACATTTTATATTGGATAAGTGTCAGTGCTTATAGTAAAGATTCATACTTTTAGGCTTTGTAAAAAATATAAACATGTTGGAAACATGAACATATTTTCAGTGTGTATGCTATGGTTTCCCTTTATGCCATGAAAAACTACAGTGACATGATAGATTATCACACAATTTACAACTTGAGTTTGTGACTTTTGCATGTTTTGGAGCCACGCAAACATTTGGATTCAGCTCATGTTTCTAAACTCATTTTTAAAGAATTCCCCTGGCTTTCGATTCTTCCATAGGCCTATAAAGAAAAGAGAGCGAGAAAGAAATAACATTTCTTGTCACACCCCTTAAATAAAGCTGACTTCTTTCTAATGTCTGTTCAAGTGGACGTGTATGCGATTTTTGCTTCTCATGCTTGATTTCCACTATTTCAAGTTGCTTTAGTGAGATCAGAGTCATTAAGTAATCATATTTCAATTCCATGTACTGATGCCAAAGTAGATTTACAAATGTGCTTATATACTGTAACCAGCAACCACAGAAAAAAGCAGAATTCACTGATCTCACAATTACTTAGTCCTTTTGGCCATCCACCCAGGCTTTGAACTGAATCTTGTGAACTGAGAGCGCTTTCCTATGCTGTAACGATATGTGGCAACACCACACGATATTGCTCGATCCTTTGAGTATTCACAATTACAATGTGGTCGGTTGCAATTAAAGAAAGCGAGGGAAAAAAAGCCAAAAGGCCTGTTGGCCTAATTTGTCTTGTTGGGGGTCTCGTTCAATGCCCTGCACCCCAAGCAACACACCGTGCACTTTTGCTTAGCGCCCCACCTTCATCCGCTTTCCACCCCACCCTAACACATTCAGCCTGAGCCCTCAATTGCTTGTTTAACTTGACACATAATTACTGTGGAAATATTTGTGTATTTTGTACGAGTGCCACAGACTGCATTGCAACTGACTGCCAAGTCCTTGCAGCTCCCACTGCAGCAATCGCAGCCAGAATCCCTGATTAAAACAAGATGCTTTCATTTGGGCCAGCTTTGGAAGAAATCACTCTCAGAGATGGGCCTGTCCCTGCCAAGCCCTGCTGCAGTTGCACTTGCCATGTGTGGCAAAGCTGACATGCTCCTTCTACCAAGAAAGGCTCTTTTTTTTTTGGTTTTAACCCAAATGTGCTACTGAATCAAGGCTCCTCCATCGATGTGGCGCTCTTATAGAGGCCACAGTGGAACTCTGGTCAACATGAAACATCGCTCTTAAAACTGGGAGAGTTGTTATTACTCTAAAACCCCATAGAGTCTGAAGTCATATCTATAATTTTTTCACACAGAACCCTTTAATTTTATACTTATTTAATAGCTTTTTATATTGCAATTAAGGTAAATGTGCATCAAATAAGTGCTTTTTAAAAGATAAAGTGAATTTAAGTAGGCCTCTTAATTTTAATAGCGCTCCTTGGTCTGTGCTTGCATGAATGATATTTTAATTTTAGAACTGTCCAAGCAGTCTTTCCTCATCTATCAAATAAGAGGAAGTTGGAAACATTTCATTTTGATGTTCTTTTAGAGATCTGAGGGGATAATACAAGATGTCCAGGTAAATTATTGTTCATAAGGGATCATTCAAAACCAACTTTACATCCCACATCAGAAAGCCAGATAAATGTATTTATAATTATAATTCTGTTTTGCTGAACATCAGCTTTTGCATCATATAAAAACTATAAACTCTTCTTTTGTGTAACTTTGTAAAACCTTTGAGACTGCAGTAGTTGTGCTCTGTTCCTTCAAAACGCTATGAGTGATCTTTAACTCATAAATATCTCGCGAATAAGCAGTTTTGTGAGGGATGTGAATGTAGCAGGTGAAATTCTCTCTGACAAGCAGTGAAGTCACACTCATGAGGCTGTGACAGGATGTCTGGAGAGTCTGGCTCTGGCTGACCCATCAGCTTTGACTCATCAGTGGCCCAAATCATCAAAATCTTCAGTCACTTCAGTTTCTGTTCTGACATCACGCAACTCGAGATATTCATTTGTCTGTGTTTGCTCTTTCGTTCGTTAATCTCTTAACATAGCTTTAAATAGCAATTGTTTCACTGTAAGCTGTGAGATACGGGAGCATATGGTTACACATTCCAGCAGGAAAATAAGTAAACACACCACTTCAGTCAATGCTGGGGGCCACTTTCATGTAAATTGGGACCTCATTCACAATATCCAAAGCAAATTATCTTCATTAGATTTCCAAAACCATACCAGTGATTTGTCAAGCTGTGAATGATAATGAAGTTGTCTGGTTAATGAAGGACTGAAGATGCAGGCTTCCACAATCATGATCATCTTCTATATAACCCTTATGAATATTTAAGGATCTTAATTTTGCATACAGTATAATTGCGCACCAAAGCTTGGTATCTCCTTAGACTTCACAAATAAAGTATGTAATAGAGGAGACAGACCTTGCTATATTTCATTAATCACCGAGATTAATTTACTTGTGATAATTTAGGATGTTACAGGATCAACGGGGAACTGTGAAAAAAAGGAAACGTGAGGAAGGCGCAGGTTTCCGTGAAATTTTATGGGTGAGATTATTCACAGAAACTCAGATCTTGTTCAGCTCTTGCATCCTTAACTTTAAAGGATTTTCGAGGGGGGGAAATATATTGAACGCATGACAAACGTATATTGCATTTAACCAAATTGTGAGTTTAGCCTCAGACAAACTCAGGGCTTCTGTCACCTAATGGTTTTTTTTTATCCGTTTGACGCACGTGTGACTCAGAGCAATGGGTTGCAGGAAGTAAATAAATGTGGCCGTATTGTGATCCTACCCGGTGCCTGTTCCCAGAACAGCTTTGGGAGTAAACTGGAGTGGATCTGAGTGTCATGGTGGAAATCCTCAGTCAAATAAAACAAAGTGGGGCTGCATCGATGCTCTGTCTTGTTTTATATGATGGCTTGAAATAAATGAACTTTAAATGGAACCTTGGCAGGGACTCGAGCTATTGATCGATTGAAGAAGGAGCTGAAGTTTAAGGGCACAGCTTTCCCGGGGCTGGGGCTGTAACTGGAGTAATGAAATTGATTAGGCCAAGTGAGGGTGACAAGCCAGTAGAGTCAAGCCCTTGATGTAAGGAAACAAGAGTGCCATCTAATTGGGGTGTAATATGGGTCTTTAGAGGACATTAAGCACACAAGTGGCGGAAGGGAAGCCACTCTACTGGATGGAGCCAAGATGATGTTGCACGGGTGTTATCATTTGGTAATTATTCACTAAGATGTTTGGATTATGGGAGTCAAAACTGAGAATCCAGCCAAGGGTCATCTTATAGCCAAACAGTAGAAGCAGCCAGTGTAGTAACGTCCACTCAGTTCAATACTTTTGCTATCAATATACTGCAGAAATAAAAGAGAAAGAAATATTTACACTGTGCAATGATGGACATCAAGCTGCGGTTTCACGTTTCAAATATTTCCTTTCACTCTTTCTTATTCTTTTTATCTTGTTTCATTGAATCTGTTCTTGACCCAATATTTGACTAAATTTTTGTCTAAATTAAACATGTTTTATTTAGAAACTTGGACTTAATGTTCTCATTAAAGGTAGAAATGGCTGATTTTTAGCACATAACCATGACCAAAGTACGGTTTAAACAAACTTCTACATGTTGGACAAATATTCAATGAAAGATGGGAGATTTTGAATATGTAAAAATGCATATAAGGTGTATGTGTAAATTTAACTGGATAATGTGATGAGTATTAAAATAACCATAAAATGGAAGTCTTTTAATACGCACAAGTGTATGTATATTGCACATTCTTCCAGGAAACATTGCAAGACTGTCAAGGTGGAGCATTTCAGTGGGAGGTTTCTTCTCTTCCTGCACCATGTTTTCGTGTCATTTCCCAATTAAAGCAGTGCTTGTCACCTCAATGAAGAGAAGAATTTAATCCATTTGTGAGGATCAAAGTTAAAAAAACGACAGCACAGTTTCTGGAGTAGACATGCTGCACCATCTTCAAGAATCAGATTTATGTTTATGTTGCAACTCATAGTTACAACATGTAACATGTAGCTTGTTCTTGTTCATTCTTAAAGCAAAACTTTCTTGTTTCTTTCTTGTCATGTCGTGCACAACATATGTTGTGTGATCTGTCATAAATTTGCTGATGCCATGGTCAATGTGGACAAAAGTGAAGGAGAAGGTTTTCATTTCCAGTTTTACAGTGATGCAAAAGGTCCAACAAAGCTGAATGGATAGTTACCCAATATTACAGAGAAAGTTGTATTAAACCTACCTAAATATTTTTTGAATGAGAGTGGAAATCTTGATAAATATAAGTCAGGCTTTCCCCTTAATCACAGCCATATCCTAAAACTGAAAGCGAAACATACTTTTAACGTTTCATGTAAAGCATTACGAATCATATCATACATGAAATGTGCTATAGGCTACAAATGAACTTGCTATGTCTTCGTCTTTTGAGAAACACCTGACCAAGACAATGAGGATGTAGGGTAATCAAACGCAACCAACTGTCAATCACTGATAAAAGATTACCTTACAGACAAAAGCAGGCACACTGCTCGAGTTACTGATTTGAATAATTTAATGTGTTTAAGGGAGAAACGTTGCTGTTTACCTACAGTCAAAGTGCAACCTTTTAGACACCAGGTTGGGAGAAACGAACTAGACACCTAAAGAAAGAAACACTTTTTTGATCAATGTCATGCAAGAATCTGGATATCTTTTCACCTACCAATGAACAAAACCATACTATCTTGTCTGTCACTCTTTTAAACTTCGGAGTAACTCTGGCTGGGATCACAGGAAGTGCACTGCCCCCCTGTCCAGTACAGGACCATTTATCTCATGACTTGAACTGTCTCACTCAACAGGATGGCCAGAAGTTACGGTGCATTACAAGCACTTAGCACAGCGATATCAAGGTTCACCTCCGATTTCCAATCTCAGGCCAGAACAGTGGGCTGGGAGGCCGTCATTAAAAAGCCATTACATGCCCATATTTCATATACCAGTCTCTACTATGTTTCAAGGTGTTAAAAGCTCAATGTATATTTCCTCTATATTTAAGCAGCAGGACAACGAAGCAGCACATAGCATCTCACTAGCAGCCATTGACCTTGGCCTAGCCAGCCTTCATTAGCTTTTAGACACTTATCAGTCATAACTGGGTTTGTCCTCTCCGCAACGTTTCCTCCTTCACTTCACTTAGGCTGGAAAATAATGGCTGAAATCCATTTATCTGCCATTTCCAACAAGTGCGTGACATTAACAAATTATCTACTTTTCACTAAGTATGGCCAAGGTACCCTCTAAAGAATTCCTTCAGTCCGCTGGCCAAGGTCAGACCTTTTTATAAACTGCCCTGTTTCTCCACCAAAGCTATTTTCTTTCCTTCTTCCCATCTTTAAATATTCATACTCCTTTTGCATGCTGAGCAGAGATTTTATGAGCACCATCAGCCATATTTCTCCAAACACACATCTTTATTTGTTTTTGATTATTTATGCTCCACTCTGACTTTATAACTCACATCCCTAGGAAAACATTGATCCAAGAGGCAAATGAATCTAATTAGGACCTCTTTCTTCTGTGCTGAATATTGACTCGTTTTGAAAGGTGCCTCTCCATTCCAAGCAAATGTCTCTGAAATGCTCATTCCCAGTCTCTTTAAGGAAAACGTCTAAATGCTCATGAGATATTTTAGCCCTTAAAAGCAGTCCTGTTCAGATATACAGTGGCGCCTTCATACTATTTTACATTAATTGCAGGATATTATCAGTGAACTGATTTCCAGTTCTCAGCAACTCCTTCATTTTTTTTTCACTTGTTGAAATCTTCTCCTTTTTTTTTTTTTTTACTCTTATGCCTTGATCTTAAATTTCCTAACCGTCTGAAAGCAGAGACATGCTGTAATCTCCGCAGTGCACTCTTGCGCATTCAACACTCCTGCAGGCTCGACCTGTCAATCTGGTCAAAGAGGACACCACAGGAAGTGATGATGTACCATTAGTCAAGAATCATCTCAGCTGAGAAGAATCTTTGTTCTTGACACAGAAAACTTGTGCTCCGTCTCGATCAGTGAGGAAATGGGGCCTGGCGAAGCGTGCGTCGACTTGCATTTGTCTTGAGTTGCTGTCCCAAGGCGCCGGCGCTTGTTCACAGCATTATGCAGTCAGCTTTTGATGTAAAGCCTCTGCATTTTTGCCATTTCACACAAACCCAATTCTAAAATATTCTGTCGCATTCCATGTAGTTGATTTCTATTTAAAATGGTCATGATTATTTTATTTTGTAACATTAATGGAAGTACATTTGGGCTGGAGAAAGGGTGGTGCTGAGGCATTTGCAATTCATATTCCCCTGCATGATTACATTAAGAGTATGTTCTGTCATATTTGATTAATGTATTGTGTTTTGCTTAAAACAGGATTAAAATATGAAAACAGACAGAAATTATTCTATTACAAAGAATGATCAATTTTTAATAATCCACTCAAGGAAGGGAGGAAAAAGTAATGGGCTGCTGAGAAGAGTACACATCAGGATTTTGCAACATTTTGTTCGCAGATTTATTCGAGTCACAGACACAGTTATAGGCTGCCAGACCAAGCTGTTATTATGTGAAGCTTGACTCAGACAAATGACTAACAACCACAGCCAGGTGTACACATTGTTCCACCCTGTATGGGATGTTTGTGTGTAAAATGTGCAGCTTTTTTTCTATAACCGGCCAGATCTTTGCATTTACTTTAGGTACGCCTCTAATTTTACGGAGGCAGTCATAAAAATTTAATGTGCAGTCTTTAATTTCAAGCAGTGTCCACTAATAAAAAATATAAATAACTGAAAATACGTGCGTAAACGCGGTAGTGAAAAGTGCTAAATGCTGTATGTGTTTTCAGTAATTCCCTGTGGACTGTGAGGAAAACGTATTTATACATATCCATTAAGTGAAATGTATAAGTAACACTTTATGGCGTTTTTAGCTTGAGATAAGAGCCATTTTTGTAACAAAGTGTGTAGGGGTATCAACACAAGCCTTCACTCCCAGAGTCAGCCATTTAGCCTGACCATGGATTACTGTGAATTAAAAAGAGAGGCCTTTATGTGCGACCCTGCTGCACAAAAGGCTACATCCATAACTTATGGAGACAGGGAGGCCATTAACTGACACTGCCAAGCCACCTTTACATAATATGGAGTGTGTGGACTCACTGCAGAGCTAAACTGCTCTAAGTCCGTACTGTACAGTTTGTGCACTAATTCTTGCATGCGGGGATCCGTAAACGATAAGAAACTCACAGACACTTATAGAAAACCATTTTCAGGAAAATCCTTTCCCTTCTTTGCTCCGATCTGGACAACGATTAAAATCTGCTAATCTTCAGTAAACTTTAACATCTGAGATCAATTGACCGTTTGTGAGTGAGTGGAAGCCTGTTTCTCAAAACCAAAACACATCCATATGGCTTTCCAAATGTGGGGACAAATCAAAATGTCTCTGAAAAGCCAATTATTAATGCTGAAGCAGTGCTTTTTCTAAGAGCAAGCACAGACAACAAAGAGTGGCTGCTGAACCAGAACCACATGGACCGGGGTGAGGACACAAAAAGTTCCAACAACAAACCATTAGCAGTTGTCAGAATGGAGTGTGAAGCCTGTATGTAGCCCCTCTGTAATCACTGCTTAAATAACGTCTACACATTTATATTTACCATTTGAACCAAAAGTGTCTGCAATTAGAACTTTAAGATTTTTCTCCAATTTTTATGTTTAATATCCATATTGTGTATTACCTCGGAGCACAGAGCAAATAACCACTACATGCAAGAATGAATTGTTTTGATATTGCCTCGCTGTGTCTAATCTTTCAAATAAAGTGAAACATAAGTGCCCTTGATTGTGCTTATCTAAAACAGTTATACTCCCTATAAAGTTGCTAGTTTTGCAGAAATCAGGTAAATGATACTGTGCGTCCTGCTTAAAAAGGATTTGCAAACCATTTGGCCTGACTGCTCTTCATATTACCTTAATGTCTCCCAAAAGGCCAAAGCCAGGGATGAATTATTGATAGCCATCATATGGATCGCACGCTGTGGCTCCACATGCCTATTAGAGGGTTTTGTTCATTCATTTACGCTAGCGTGGACGACTGCCTCATCCAGCGCATCACTCTTCTTCTTCTTTTACTTTTATCCATTAACTGTTAACAATAACTGACTTTGTGCAGGTCGCTCAGTCTCTAGCAAATGGTGAAAACAGAGTAAAGACGCTGGGATCAATTTGCATGTTCTGTGGTGTTCGGAGGTTGTACTTTCGCTGCCTGTAGCGTGACCTTTGACATCTTTGGTTAACCTGCAGACCATATAGGCTTTCTTTCACTGCTGCACAGAAATTGTGAAATGGGGAGACAAGCATTTCTGGTGAAACAATAGCTGGAATACTAATTGCTAAGTTTAAAAAACAGAAATCTAATTGAGCTGCTTCCCCTGGGAACTAATATTAGACTATCTTATAAAAGGCCCATAGTATCCCAGCAGTGATTTATTGCTGAATTCCAGTCATTTTCAATACATTATAGTTTCGAAATTGTGTTTAAATTGAGTGTAGAGGAGAAAAGGCCATTAGGAGATGCAGAAATGAAGATTATATTTAAATATTCATGTAGACGGTACCTTATTATTGAATCTGTACACTAACAAAATCAATATTAAGTGCAGCTTGACATAAATTTATTTATGAATTTCGACTTTCTAAGTACTTGCATTTTTTCACTCAAAAAAGGATGAGTATAATGCTGTAATGATATCAAAACAGTGTGTCAGGGTGCATTAGTCTGGGAGTTTATGAACCCACACATAAAAACTCAGGAGCGTCCCTGTAGAAGTGCTTACTAGGCAGAAATGTCGCTTTTTACAAACATCAGTCATTTTACAGCCTCTGTATCACGGAGCGCTCCTCGGCTGTGGGTGATAGTTAGAGAAAGATGCAGTCATCTTGTTTGTCCTAAATGAGATCTTTGCAGTAAGCCTACTTGTATTAAGGCCTGGGAGTGGGACTGTGTAACATTTAATTAAAATGGATGTCTCTCGTTGTGCCTAACCTGTCCCCCCAACTCTTTCTGGTTTCCAGGCCATGTCTTTGTTTAGACAACAGCCCAACGTGACACTTATGACATGAGGACGATGTGGTTCAGAGGTTTTTCTTGTTGCATGAGTCTTAATATGGCAGCATAAAATAACATGTGATTGGCGGTCCCTTGCTGAAAGCTTCAAGGAGAATAAATAAATGTGCTACCAGTAATAAAATATCAGCGTGGTTTCTTCTTTTTTATTGTGTCACTGACAGCAGAGGAATTGCAACAATTTTCCGTTATATTGCATATTTTATGCACGCAAACACACATAAAGGATTGTCATGCGTTTTCCAAACAGTTTCTCATTCTTTTGTTGTTTTTTTATTCTTTATAGAAATGTGAGCAAAGTTAAAAGCCTCTTTATTGGGGAAGCTACGTCTCTGGACACAAGATGATGCCGTAAAAGCAGGAAGGCATGGAAAAGCAAAACATCAATCTGAACTAAGAGGGGGAAGCAATAAATCAGTGAATCATAGCCTTCAGCCCCGCCTTTAAAATCATTTAAACAGATTCAAAAACCCTGATTCTGCTCGAGTCTGTCTGTAAGCACCCTTATAAAGCCTTTATGTGCCTCAGACAGAGAGGATAAAACTACAAAACCTTATTGGGAGACAGAAAAATGACCGCTCTGTTCCCGAGAAGTGGATGCTTTAAACGTTAGTATCTGTATCAGGATCACAGAGCGGAGATGAGTAAGTAAAGATCACGGAAGACATCTATCCAAAGCATTCCTCTAATATGCTTTACAAACCTTTTCAGGTCACTGTTTCAGTGCTGAGGTCCACTCACATTTAGAGTTAAAAAGATTTATATGAGTTTATCTGATAATAGGTACATCTACAATTTCCTTATTTCCCTCGTCTGAAACATACCAGCTGCACAGTGACTGCCGGTGTGAATCAGTCAGCGGACAATCTGATCTGCTTCCAAGCCAGATCCTTACAAAGTTTTATGAAAACACTATACATCTATAGTTTTGATTAAAAGAGTAATAATAATCGTTCATATGGCAAATTATTTATTTTGCATGGTAGAAATAATCAGAGAAACCAGATGATTATTATTTAAAATCATCCAAGAAAAAGACTGTTTCAGTTTTTTTGTTTGTTTTTATTTTTATTTTTAATTTTTTCAGTACACACCAGTTTTTGTTCTTATTTATACCATTGATAAATTGTATATTTTTAAAAAGAATATTAAATTGTGTTATGATGACCGTGTTTTACACAGCATAAAAGTGACATAAATGTGCACAATTTTAAGTTTACTACATTTTAAAGAGTCCAGAAATATTTCATGGCAACATTTTGTTTTGCTAATTCTAAAATGCCTTTGTTCTGCATTGCGCAGAGCTGTGATAAATGTTATATTACAACTGCTGCATTTTAACTAATAAGAAGACTTTTTTCATTTCAGTTCTCTGTCAATCACTAATTATTAATGTTGTATCAAACGTAATGTATTATCAAACCATGTTTGTTTGGGTTAGATATAAAAACACAAATGGTTTGATAACAACTCTTTTATTAAATCCACATCAAAGTTGCCTCCTCAAAGCTTCAGCACCACAAAACTATGGACATTAAGATAAAAATACCTATTTCATCTCTTTTTGTGGTTGTTGGTTGGGCTAAAAACAACTACATGAGTCACAGTCTTTGATTAATGATCACAATATGGTCATATTTAAAGGAAAAGATCTCCATATTTGATCCATATGCGCATGACTTTATTTTAGAGTCATGTAGACTAGACATGGAGTTCACTTGCAGGTACAGAAAGCAAGAAATGCTAATGAAGAAAAATGCTGCCCATGTGTGGGAAAATATAAAAATCAGTTCCAAATATCAGGCAAGAGGAAGCCAGTTATTTATAGAGAAAAGGACTGGTAACATATCCGATGTGAATCTACTTTCAAACACTGTCAAAATTAATTAAAAGCCATTGATCCAGCTGATAATGAGAGTTTGTCATGTTTTAGAAGCAATGTGACAAAAGTACAAACACCCTAAAAAGATGTGTTAAAGACTGTGAATGAAAACTCAGTGTGACAAATGTGATGCTTTGACAAGACTCAATTTTATTCTAATATTATTCAGCTTCTTTCCAAAGATCCAAGATAAATAAAATCTGATAATAAGGTAATAAAAGTGTAACTTAACTGTTCATAATGTATCCAGCTATTGCAGCTTTCAAGCAGGAAAGCGTGTCGCTGCCAGATTCATTCATGTTTTTACCTGAATACCAGTTTTAGATCTCTCTCTGTGAAGGATCACTGAGACATTTTCAGTATCTTTTTCTTTTTCTTTTGGTGATGATGGAGTCACAATTAAGTGTTCCTCTGTGTTCCTGATACGTCCTCTGTCTGTTTCCACCCTCAGTCCTCTTTCATCCCTGTTCACCAAAGAAATGGAATCATAAAAACCATTCATGCTAAATGAAAAAGGGCACCATAAAGCTACATTACACCGGAGTACACTCCTCTGCACCTTCCATCCTTATCAATATCACCCTTCGTCTCCTCACATATCTCTCTTCTTGCTGGTCCTCTTGAAACAAAGCATAAAAGCCTTAGAAAGAGGCACAATCTGTCATTTCTGTAATATTAGATAAAAGTCTTTAAAAGCTAAAGGACCTGGGTGTTTTTCTTTTTTCCCCTCCCAGCCAACAGCCTTTAAGGCTGCTCCTCAGGATTAGCAGCATAAAGAACTATATATTATTTGCAGAAGAGCTTAGTGAGCACGGTCTGAGTCTATATATATAAGTCAATTTATATTAGAATTTCCATACATGCATTTTCCTGTTACCGTCAATATGCAAAAATGGTACTTACAAACAAATTCTGCATAATGTACTGGAGGCAGGGCATCAATAACTGTATTTTAAGATTTAAGAGAAAATGCAAAAAGGCAGCACATAAAGACGGGCCGTATAAAATGTACAGCACATTAAACAGGAAAACGTCAGAAATATAAAGATGGCTCTTTGCTCCTGAGACAGCAAGTCATTTATCTATGAGGAGGAGGGGGGGAGGGGGGTTGGGATAAAAAAGCTTCCATGGTGAGCTGCTGTGTATTTCATTTACTAACAAAGTCAGGCTATGTATTTACAGACAACCCTCCTTCCTGCCTTCTTCTAGCTTCCGTCAGAGACCGGAAGGGGAAAGAAGACCCAGAAGACAAAAAAGGACATCTTTCATCCTCTGAGCCTCCTTTGCATTTTACATAAAGGCTATTCTTTTTTCTGTTAACATGTTGTGAAAGTTTCTTTCTTCTAAGATCCGTAAAGAAAATAACTTTAAAGAGCAGCAATTTGGGAAAGCCCCAGGAATCCAAAACCTGTCAATGCACACCTCCTTCGGGCACATCGGTTCACCACATAACACATGTTCTTCTCTGCTGGCTGGCTCAGAGAGGATACGGTGCTGTGTAGTTCTGTGGTGAGGTGTACTGTTGCTTCTGTTGCATTTTCTCCCACTGGTTTGACATTCAAGATCTCTCAATTATGTATGAACGGCAAGCAATATCCTTTACCATCAGGCCCCGATGTAACATATTTCATTTTCAAGGGCTGCAGAGTACAATCAGACCCTCTGTGTAATTACGACTTATTAAAAATGATTCCAAATTATCAAAGGATCTGCGTACTGGTGTCTGGGTCCAAACCGAGAACTGTTTCAATGTATAACTCTCAGATAACTTCCCGTGGGTGGACGTTTTGCTTCCAAAGATCGCAGTCCTTGAATAACTGCACACAACAAATTAATTGGAGGAAAATCAGACCCACTGTTAAATTTCTATGTTTATATATAATGTGACATTGATCACCTATGAAATCTGCTTTTTGGCTCTCCAAACATGATTGACTTCTCCTAACAGCCATTATTGGAAACGGACCCACAATGCCTTGTTTGCAAACCACTTTCGTGACTAGTTTTTGCTCCTTATACACAGTCTCATAATGAGAAAACACAGTTCGGCACAGAAAAGACATCTCAAACAGCATGTTTACCCTTCACACAACATGGAGGAATTAAAAATGAATGAGCGCCCCATCCATTATTTCAACCTCCAAATGGCAAAATCTGTATAAAGCACTGAGTATCCGTCTGGGTGAAAATAAATAAATCAAATATGCACTTCAGCGTTTCCTGCTCTTTTTCAGGGCAGGATATGCGTTTGCGCAGGGGCACAGCCTGCTCTTGAAAACATGATGAGTTTTCTAAACAGCTATAAATAAACCAAGGGTTTTCAATTAGCTTTCACATCTTTTTTGTTAATTTCAAGCGATTTTGTCACTTTTCTGGGGCAGCGCATAGAATATTTAGACAACTCTTATATTTCCTCCCAGAACCACTGTCCCTACTGAATCCTCCCTATCTAAGGACTCTAATTTGTGAACACAGATGTGTCAGAAGTGATTTTGCTATAAAGTCACTAATTATATGCAACATCAATGTGATGTGGGGAAAACGTTAAAAATTTAGCATCACAAGACAAATGGAAAAATGCATGCTGAAACAAGGAAAAGAGGCACTAACATTCACAGTTTTTCGATGAATAATGCATGTTTTTGTTTTTTTCTCCCCACCTCACCAGGACTCGCCTAGACTGGCTCCAGTGACACTCTCATCTTTGTCCCTAAAAAAAAAAAAAGAAAACGTGTTTATGACTTTTCACATGCAGCGCTGCTGTTTGCATCCACTCATTAAAGGAATAGTTTACTGTACGAGGCATTGTTCTATGAGCTGATTTCATTAGCAGCCCGTGTGTACAGAACTGGAAAAAAACAATAGGAGGAAAAAAGACAAAGTGAGTTCAGTTTAAACTAATTTGTGCCTGACAAAATCAGCGCCTGTTTTCTTCCTCTGTGTGAAAAGTATTTTAAACCCAGAGTACAGTTCTGACTTCATCTTCCCTCCCCAGCAAAGTGATAAATGACAATAAAATGTGATTCAAACGTAACAGAGTATTTATGTCAGTTCACTTTGCAGTTATTAGCTGGATTGCTCTATGTTTCGTTTTATTGTGGCTCTTCTGCCACTCACCAAACAGCAGTCACGTGTGCTGCATAAAGGTGAAAAAGAGCCTGATAAAATGTTGGTGCATTGAGTTGACAGCATCTAACATGACCCACCCTCTGAACTGTGCTTCCCAGACTGCCATAGTTGGAAAGACAAACAACTTTTTGAAGGCATTTTTCATAGCTCCCTTTACACAGTAATTATATTCTAAATCATTATGTGTTGTAAAGTCTATTGACCCCTGGTAAACTTATATTTACCAAGCTGGAACAGTTAATGGAGTAGTCTTTTAATTAGCACTCCTCTTAAGGGTGGAACTTCTGAAGGGGTCCCTGCTTTGTTTCAGCTTTGTGGTTGACTGAAGTGAGCAGATCCACTGTTCTAAGATAAAACAGCAATATCTTAATTAAGACTTGCTGTTTACAGTCTAACTCACCGGTGCCATGCACACACCTCTGTACCACAGGGACGGCACCTGAAGTACAGGAATATTCACCACTCTACGAATCAATAAAACAATATCATAATTTCTTCTTTTGTTGTTTCTTTTTTTTTTTTAGGGCCAGGCCGTTTTTCAAGCTTGACTGATTGAAAGTGGTCCGACTACTCAAGGTAACAACTGGAGTGGGGGGGCAGGTGGAGGGAGTTCTTTGCTGCTTGTATAATGCAGTCTTTGGCAGGCTCTTTCTTTGTATTAGATACATTAGGATGGAAATGTGCACTAACTTAAAAATGCTCATGTGAAAAAACATGGAATGTATTAAATTAATGGTCTCTTTTGCCTCGGGGCAGTAATGAAAAGGGACCCCCAATGAGTTCATTTTTCACGGCTTTGGTTATGCATTCAACACTCTAATTGAATTTCAATGTAAGTTTTACAAAGTCTTTATTACAGTGACTCTTGATGTAAATTACATGTGATCTATCGCGGGACTTTCACCCATTAAGTAATTTAATTGTGACATGCACTTTCTACGCACCTCATGCTTTTATGCCTATTCCTCCTCATCCACATTGTCAGTTTCTTCTATTATCTCTGCTGTTAAGGTGGACTGAGGAACAAAGCCCGCTTCTAATCTGGATAAGATCCAGGAGAGGAGCCGCTGAGAAAGAGCAATGGGTCATGTTCCCCATGCTCAGACCAGGGGAGAGCAGGGCACACAGATAATAAATGGCATTCAGCACCCTCTTCAAATTTCTACATAATCTAAAAGATGCTTAAGTTCTAATTTTCATCCCTAAATAAAAAATGTATCCTATTCTAGGGATGCGCTTACAGCAGTCTAAGTGCCACCTTGGAGTCAGTTTTCTCTGTCTCCATCTAGTGTTTTACGGTGAGCAACCTTCCCTTTTTTTTTAACTTTCCGACATCCAGTACATAAATAGAAAAACCCCACCTCTCCCTTTCCGTTAACATTAACAACAAAAAGTGGTTTTAAAAAAGAAAAACCTACACGCCATGGAGACGGAAATCTTAATCAAACACTGTATACAAGTCTGTATAGACACATGTGAATGTGCATGATCCATCTGAAGTAGCGAGACTGAATTGACCTGATCATTAGAGAGAGGAAGAGGCTTGACCTGATATTTCCTCTGTTGTTTGGTCAGGAAAAGGGACGTTATTGTAAAAGGGCTGTAAAGATAAATAACCCAGCCGTTTCCATGGCAAAGGCACAAACAGTGAAGGCCAAAGACAAAAGAGCGCGAGACAATAAATCCAATACTGTCAATTTTGTTTAGTTTTCTGGGTGTTTTCGAGGGAAATCTGGTGGCAAAACAAAAGGGCCACATCCATTTTTCCACAGAGAAAGGGAAATCAGATCAGGTTTTTTTTTTTTTTTTACTTTTTCTGAGCAGGCCACAGTTTCAGCTTGTGCATTATTTTCCAGGCCACGACATCCTGATTGGTTATGGGAATATCTGACACTCTATTTTGCTTTTGGATCAGGAAACTCCTTGTACAGCTGTATACATGTTTTTATAGCCTTTGGAGGAAAGGGTATTGTCTTTTAAGAAGAAAGCTTTGTCCAGCCTTCAAATTTAAGTGGAATACCATCCTTGGCACTTTTTTTCCACAAGCTCAACAATTATGAATGAACATGCACCTCTGCTTTATCCTTCAGGTCAGTAAGAGTTCATCTCATTAGAAGAAATCCAGGCGCAAACCGTCTGTCATCAGCCATTCTCATCATTCGACATAAAAAGGAACTAAATTAAGGATGCTCCTCAAATATCGGGCTCACCTTTCAAAACCTTTTTTCTCCGTTCGCCCGATCGTCCTGCCGTTAAACACCTCCACTGCTGTCCTCTCTGTCCCCCCCCCAACTCTTCTCCATCATCGTCAGGGGAGACTAGCCTCGTCAGAAGCTGATGAAGAGCGGCCTTATCACTCCAACACAAGAGCAAACACAGGAGTCTTTACAGCACGCCGTCTCAGGAAGCCGAGATTACTGCCCTTTAAGAAGCCCTAAGACGCCGCAATCCTGAGTAGTGTTTTATCTTGACAGTTTGCGGCACTTTGTTTGCCTTTTCTGTGAAGCGCGGGGGATAAAAGAGCAGCTTCTGTGAGCTGTGTCTGATTAGGATCTAATTGTTAACATTCTGTGTCGTTTTTTCATTCTCAACCCAGCGTTGCCGTACATGCAGCAGGTAGAGGCCTTTTCGGTTGTATGAAGGACTCTCCATTTGCTGCTCTTGTGTTTTACTCAAGTACTAGTTAGCACCGAGGTGGCAGGAGAGGAGCCCCCAGCCCGACATCATCAACAACAACAACAACAACAAACAGGAATTTATGGCGAGTGTTTATTATCTGGTTTAATTGCTCCTCATCTGGAGGATCTGACAGTTGCGGTTAATGAGAGAGGGAGAGGAGGCACACGCTGTTGGCAGGCAGTTTCAATGGTATAAGATGTGCAAGTGTGCGTGGGTGTGTGTCTGTGGTGAAAAGGAAAAAAAAAGATAGATCAGATTCCAGCTCAACAAAACATCAAAACTGTATCTGGCTACTAAATCAAGAATTTCAAGTTTGCACTGAAGGCCACACATTCTAATCTGTGTCCAATTGTTTCAAATAAACCCCCAGTAAAACTATAGAGATACAAACTGTTAATCCTACAGGACAAGAGATCTTACTCTGGTGCAGGTTGTGTGAAAATAAAGGATATTCACATCTCCTCTGTTTTTCATTTGGCTCACATGAAGCCGGGCACCTCCTCAGCATTGGGCAGTACCACGGACACACAACCCGGCATGGTTTGACACAGAGGGCATCCTGGGGGACAGAAGCGATGCTGCGCCCTCAAAGCAACGACGAGCACTGGAGAGAGAATGGATAAATGTGTCGTTCCTCCAAACGACAGCCAAACGCACATTAGCCATTATAAACACTCGACACCACAGCTACCATGACAGTCTCTCTGTCCCATTCATAAATTTCTCTTGTTGAGAAACACGGGCATTCCTTAAACAGGGTATACCCACCCCTTTTATTACTCCAGCTCAGCAGGCTCACATGGGAACAATTAGGGTTGTGTGCAAGTTTGGCAAAGATCCGTAGCAACCAGCCGCAGCTGTTTTTATTTACCTTTTTTTTGCTCTGGTGCTGGATAATGTCAAGAGCACATCTGCTACTGTGCAACGTAACCGTGGTTGCATGCGTGGTTGACCCATGATTCTGTAATTACCCGCCGAGCGAGATGAAGAGGCCCAGTAAACCACTCAAAGCCACACATAGCCTTCCTCCCCCTCTTTCTCCCAATGTCTCTCCAGTGGCATGAAAGCCCGTCTGCCTAAAAGCTGGAGAGCAGAAGATGCTGAAGTGGCATTTAATGACCCAAAGTTGCACACAATAGTGATTTTGACTTCATTTTGGTGTCATGAAATTGCCACTCGATGACACCGCCTTTCTATTATGTCAGATTGAATGTTGTTATTCTGAAATTAGATGAAATGAGATCCACTTACCAAATGTCCTGATCTGATTGTTTTTGGTCATATGACACAAGCTGAACAATTTATCACTGGGGTCTTTGCTTAAAATACTCTATCTAGACTATTAAAACTAGCTATACCTGATATTATTTAAATCTTTCTAAGAAAAATGGTTTCTACACATATTATGTGGTAAAAGGGGTAAGTCCATGAAATGAATAACTTGTTGATTGCGCATATGTACAAGTCCAGGCCATTTTAGTTAGCGAATGTGGCTAAATTTTAGCTTGGGCGTGACGCTCTCTTTCTCTGCCAATGGGGTTAACTTAAAAGTTAACCCCATTGGCAGAGAAAGAGCGCCACAGCTAAAAACTAGCTGCTATTGCTAATTAAAATGTCCTGGACTCATACTTAGGCACAATTAGTCATTCATTTTTTATGGACTTAAAAGGGGTAAGTCCGACCCCCCCGCCCCCACCCATTTAACACGTTATACCATGTAGAAACCATTTTTCTTAGAAAGATTAAAATAATACCAGGTAAAGCTCCTTTCAAAATAACACTTCTTCAGCTTGACGGTAGTATCAGCAAGGGGGCTTCTGGGAAGTTTACTCTCAGGATTCTGAAATAAAATTAGGAAAAGTGTCACTTTCTCCAAAAGGTTTTGAAACATGAAAGTTTAAAAAGCAGCTAACTTAAAGTGACCAATCAACAGTACTTGTTTATCATAATGATGAGTGATTATTAGCAATAACAATGAAGACTATATATGGATCACTTCACAGAAGCAGTGTGGGGGGCTGGGTGCCACCAAGCTTAGCATCTCCCAGATGTGCATACCATATGCTCTGACTGAAATGAAAACAAAAAAGAAACAGCGAAACATGAAAGGGATTTTTAACTTTGTAAAGACAGTTAACAGTCGAACAGATAGGGTGACGGCCAACAGAGGCCACATGAAAAGAAAGGAGGATGTTGGCTTGCTTTTTGCACCACTTATTCCATTTCCTGCTCATAAGTTCTCTGAGCAGATGGGGACCAAAGGCACAAGGAAGTTTAGATTTTCTGCCCCACAGCCCATTGTATATGATGCATGTAACTGCGTAATACTGCGCTGTTATCATTTACTGAAGCTTTGGTGCATACCGGGAGGTCACAATAACAAAGGTGGAAAAGACAAAGGCTGGAAAACAAAAGTAAAACGTCTTCTGCCATTTTTGTTAACATATTGCAATCCATAATCAATAATCTTGTCCTAATTTGTGAAACAACTAAAGCATTAGCAAGGATGAGCAATGAAACCTCCTCTCTGTTACTCACTGCAATAATACTCGATCATTTAACCCAAAGGTTTTCACAAGAATCTACGATAGATAAATGAATGAATAAATAAAACAATCTCTATAAAATTGGACTTTTTTTTTTTTAAAGGCTGCAAAAGCACATAAAAATGGTTAATTTGGAAAAGACCATGTGGAGGCAAGCTGCAGTCCATCAAACAACATATTTGAAAACACATTCAAGAGTGCCCTCTCCTGTTGGATAAATACACTGCACCAAAGACATGCAAAGCAATACCGCCACTGATGAAATCATGTTTTCTGACTGTGCTTGATTGATTTTTAAAAACGCAAATCCAAATTTGGATGCATTTCTTAGAATCATCACTTTGTCATCAGTTTGTCTGAGTCATTAAAGAAATGTTGCACAATTTCTCTCTAAATGATGGCATCAGCTAAACCAACTGCCAGGTCTCTCCCCATCAGGACACTGTACTGCTTCGAAAGAGACATGTTTGTTTAACGCCTGCCTAGTCTGCGTCTGGATAACGTTAACCCTCAGGCAGCAGCTGGCAAAGGTCTGCCCGTATTTCTGCTTATATAATCAACCCCCACTGTCCACAGTCACCTAACATGATTCCAAACTTACAAGTAACATGAAGCATGAGGAAATAAACCACAACAATCAAAAGGACTAAATGCCAATATTGTCAACTATCTTGAAACTACACATAAAGGTAAGTCTGATTTGGAAAAGACAAAATGAACACAATGAACAAAATCACATGAGTTAATAATTCATGCAGAGCTCCTAAAAACGTGAAACTTGTGTGATCTTGAAGGATTTAACCCTTTTTTATGATTTTGTGGTCCACCTAGATTATTACGTGTTATTTGGGGGGATTTTTGTTTTGTGTATTTTTTTAGTTTACTTCACTAATGTCACTTGTGTTTCATTTATGGAATTCATTGAACTGGATATAGTAAACATTTATGGGAAAACTGGTTCTATGGTCATGTTGGTAGCTGTATGTTGATATGTAAAATGCTTCGATGCATAAAAAGAGCTGTTAGCAACATCCTGAAGATTTCACTTTCATGAAAACTGTTTTATGTGAGGGAAACATGCCGGCAGTCTTCCTTGTGTTTGCATCATTCTCACTTTTTCACAGGAAGGCTTGTGGAAGTGTCTAATGGTATCTCCTAATTCAACAGTGCAAAGGCAACATGTGCCAAGATCCACATTCATAAACCCAAATAAAGCATTCATGAAATAAAAAATACAATACACCTTTTCAAACCCTGAAATATGGGTTTTTCTGATTTGTTGTGTATTTCATTTACTGAAATTTTGCTTCATAAATGGTTTTGTAGTTGTCCAGTGTGTTTTGTTTTGCACCTTAGTATAACTGTAGATGATATGATGACTGCATTTGAAAAGTAAAGATAGTAAATAAATAAAATGAATGAATATAATATCTTTCACATCTGTGACAAAATCTCAAAAACTATTCTGAGGATTTTCAAATATCGTAAAATTAATATTTTATTCAAGTAAACTGTGACAAAGAAAGAATAATTAGTGACTTAGTGACTCATGTGACTTCAATAAATACCAAGAAATAGCTAGAGGGGACAATAACATCCAATAATTATTCACCTTTTCAGTTTTACTGTGTTCATCAGCAGCACACTCTCCTTTGCATAGCAGTGTGTTCTCCATGGTCCGATGCATTTTGTGATTTGTTTCTCTGAAGGTGAGCACAACATTCACCTTGCAGAACCGTTGAACGAGTGTGTGACTGTGTGACTTCAAGACAAACCTGCTTCGGATGTTTTAAAGCATAATGAGTCATAGGCACTGGAATGTTCAAATGTGAGAAAAATCCTGTACCTTAAACATTATTTATCTAGTGTGACTGTACCAATACATCCATGAACTGTACTGACCTAAATCTGGAGTTTTAGAGTTACGGGAATTGTCAAATTGACAAATTTTCATTTCTTTGAAAAAAAAAGACATAAATCAATTTTTGCATGTACATTACAGATAATTTCCTCCCATGATAATTGTATTTTGTTCTAAATATGTAAAAAAAACACGTGAAAAGGGCCAACTGTAAATCATATCTAAAAAGTTTACAAAACACAACCAGTAAATAACTGGTAACAGATAACAAAAAAAGTTCTCTCAATTAACCCTCAACCCCCTCTAGACTCATCATCTACAGTACCTTTTCCCAGGATGCTGGAGATTAGGTTTTACAGTCAGATATTTAAGAAAATTAGCATAAAAACAATCAAAAAACAACTAAATAACAGAGGGTTTATCCAAACATACTCAGAGTGAGGAAGCCAATTACAAGTCATTCCAAAAGCAAGACTTGTAATAGTCTGCAAGATTACAAAAGACTAATGAGAACTTCAAAGGAGTTAAAGGCATCTTTTCCACCGTTTAATGTTAAATATCATTATACCAATATCAGCATGACATCTTTCACCATTTACATTGTAAGACTGCAAGAAGAAAAGGCCTGCTGAAACACAAGGCTTTTCATGACTGAATCCAAAAGTGAATTGTGAATGATTTCAGATAGCCCATCTGTGAATTGAATCTTGAGAGAGTGGCTCATGAATCCACTAGAATTCCAAAGTATCCAAGTCATTTTCTTAAAGCATGAATTTGAAGATTATGGCCCATGTTTTGGAATGGTAGGCCTATTGCACATAGCTTGTTCAATTCCTTGTGAGTGATTAACTAAATAGTGCCTGAGTTGTACTGTAGGTTCCTAAAAAAGTCATGAGATGGAATATCATACTTTTACCT
>JAVQJG010276264.1:0-34535 GCA_036024015.1 Craterocephalus amniculus
CTTATCCATGAAATTATTTATTTCAATTTTTATTAATCATTTATTTATTCATTTGATCCATTTTATCTATTTGACTACTATCTTATGTATCTATTCTTAACTGAGTTTATAATGTACTCTTATGGAGGTACAATTTTTATTAATATTTTTATTTTTCTAACTCTTTAGCTCCAGTGTTTCCTTATGGGCATCCTCCACATCGGGAGCCGTCTCTCTGGTCTGCGGGGTTGTTGCTGCTGGGGTCGTCTGGGTCGGGGGGTCTGGCCGGGCCCTGCATCGCAGTCCTATGGCTGTGGTCGGGTGCCCTGGCCTGCCCTGATCTTGGCGGCTTCTGTGGCAGTGGCTTCTGTGGTTGCTGGAGGGGTGGCTCCCGGTCTGGACGGATCCCCAAGGTATCGTTCCCCTCACAGCGGTGTCAAGCCATTTGTCTTTTATGTATTTAGCTTAAATGATGTGTTACACAATTGTTTCAGTTAAAGAGATAGATAGTTTATTCTTATGAAAGAGAAGTAGCTTGATGATTTTCTGTTCTGCTGTGCGTGTGTGTGTGTGTGTGTGTGTGTGTCTGTGTGCGTGTGTGTGACTGTGTGTGTTGTGTGGATGAGGATAAATGTAAAAGCTGATGAAAAGTTTTTGTTTGTGAACTTGTTTTTATGTTATTTCCAACATTTGATTTTAAGGTGTAAAGCACTTTGAGATGCTTCGTGTATGAAAATGTGCTATATAAATAAAGTTTGAGTTGATTTGATAAATAAAGTTTGATTTGATTTGATTTGATTTATGACACCTACACGCGTATTCTATCTATGGAGTAATACTATCCTCAGAAATAAATGCTACACCTTGCCCATATGTTACATGAAGGTGACTGTATAAATGCGACCAGATATTTAATGCATTTCAATCAGCGGCCATGAATACCACCAACAAACATGTTGCTGTGTTGTTGTTAACAATCCCTCAGCAAACAGTGTCAAATGCAATATATAGAGACTTTCACTTGCCTGTGAGATACACTTGATGTATCTTGAGGCTGCCACTCTCACGTCATGATGCTCAAACAGGTCTTTGCAAGGAATCCTTGCCAGCAGTTTAAGCTTCTCTGTTTCTGACAACCCTGTAATAAGACTGCGATTTGCAAATCTTTCAATATCCAAGCTGATGCTGAAAGCACAGAGAAAGCTCTTCCCATCCATGAGGGTGACGGACACCCACACTGCAGGCGCAATCAAGGATCTCTGTGTGATTGAACAGAACATGTAGCGCAGGACTGCTGGATCTTTCGTTCGCCTCCCATTTGGTCTTTTCCACTCCTCGGCTAGTACCGACACGTTATTGTTCAATACAAAACCTAATAGAAAGAACCATATAGGTGGGACAATAAGCAGGCCGATCCCATAGGTGTAATTATATTCTGGCATACAGGGGCAGCTGAACTCAAAGGCAGAGTACATCTGGGCACTCGCCAGTGCCATAATACCACAGATCCCATTCATAAAAGACTCCTGATTGGATTGGAGAAACTGGAACATCATACGAAACTTATCCATGTTGTGAGATGTGTTGGACCCTCCTTCAGACGCTTGGTAAATCTGAGAAGAAGCACAGGCTGAATGTAAAAATGGAATAATGGCTACATAATGTGTAAAATCTTGGTATGTTTTAAAGTCTTTACTTATGTTATATGATAATATACGTGAAATCACTCTTTAACTGGTAATAATAGCTTTAATAATGCTCAGTAACCACCAGGCCAACTCAGACTACTTGTAAAATATCTCGCCCCCAAACAGTTAAAATAGTCATGAACTGACTAAGTAAGGAGTAATAAAACATTTTTATCCATCTGTAAAAGTATAAAGTTGTCCACTGTAAATATATTTTTTGCTGAAATATATTTTTCCAGATGATGACAGGTTTGGGAGTCAGAAAAAAATCTAAAACTTGTTTAAATCAAATGTCTTCATTGCTTTATTCAAAATAGTAATTTGTTCTATTACTATAGTTATTGTTCTGTTAAAAATAGTCACTGATTAACTGTATTAACTACTAAATACAGTATTAAGTACATACAGTAACAAGTACAATATTAATCTGAAAATGACATCTCAAACTTACCTTAAGTGAAGATAAGTAGATAAAAAAGGGGGAAAAAATCATAAAATGATAAAGTCCACAGTGAATAACTGGCAGTTCCGTATAAACATGCTAAACACTGTATCCCTGGCTGACTGTAAAATGATTCTCGAACTTTCTGGTGATGTTCCAAGCCGACCCAAGCGTCTGTCATCACGCCCCTCCCTTTACAGGCACCTGCGTTAGTGTGATGTAACAAAAGATTATCATTCAGTGTGTACTTTCTTGAAACGCAAACCTGTTAAACGCTCAGAAAACACATAGTTTCCATTCTGTCTCTTAACGCATCACAAGAATGTGTTTATATTTTTAGCTTAAATGAAAGTAGTTTGTTTTTGTGTAAATCCAAGGTGCAGTATTGTTCGTGTGTAGCTCCGACAGTCGAAAAATGCAAAATAGTACATAATCCATTCAAATCTCAGTGGCATCGGCTGGAAAAATTTGGTTTCTGACAAAGAGGTGAAAGAGTGAATGCATTTCCACTTATTTGGAAATAAATAAATCAAAACAATAGTTTATCACATACAAATTTAAACCATCATTTAATCTGAGGGATTAAGTTATTTAGCGAAGCCCTTTGAACACACCTGGACCCGCAGAATGAAATAAAGCTTGACAAACCAGTTAGAAACCCACAGGAGGATAAAAGGCAGGGGTTCACGCTCCTATTCACTGGCACAAACCACTTACTACACTTCTTTGTTTAAGCAAATGTTTGCAGCCGAAAACTTAATCTCCATTGTCATCTCTTACTGCACCCTCAAATTTCAGGAAATCAGCTCAAACTTTTTTTTCTCCGAATATTGCTCAGTCAAATGTCAGAGCAGAGCAGAGCACATGGCCAGGGTGTGCAGGAAGTCAGTCGTAACTTGCGTCTAAAATAGGAAGAGATGTCAGAGGCTGTGCAAGGTTGTTTCCTCCTTTATACCTAGGCACATATCACCGGACCCTTGCACCGTCGAGATAACCAATCTCATATTTAGGTGCGTATTCTTCTTTTTCTCTTTCTAGGTTTTGTGCAGTTTATAACAATGGCGAACATTCAATTCAACCACACAAAGACACTTAGAAAGTTCTTTCAGGCGATCAAGGAACTCATTTCATTTCCTGTTTTTTTTTCATTGCATCACGGTGAAATGTACCAGCAGCATCTTCTTCCATAAAATATTTCTAACACTCTAATTAAGGATTTTTATTCAGTTTTGTTGTTTTTATACATTTCAAAAGCTAAACAATCTGTATTATTAGATTTACTTTGACCCCTGCTTATATTTACAGACGGGCATTAAAGATGCAAGAAACGCTGCTCCGGGTGTTGGTGGTGGCTCTGGGTCTCCTGATGTGTCCACGGGACGACCCCGGGGTTGCAGAATCGGAGGACAACGACACCGTGAGTTTTGAAAAGCATGAAGAAAGGCTGCTGAGAGGAGAAGAGGAACTACACCAGGAAGCGGCGAATGTAAGCAGTAAAGGGCCTCAGGATGGTTTGGATAACGTTCCTGAAGAGCAGCGCAAGTCAGATCAGCATCCTACTGAAGAGGGTCAAATGTTAAAAGTCACGGAACAGGACTCAGAAGAGGACGGCATTGATCACAGATTAACAGATGAACCGGGCTCAAGTGTGTCAGAAAAACACAGCAGTGAACTTGAGACTGAGAGAAAAACTTCCCAAATCACCCATGAGCAAAGTGGGAAAGACATCCTGACTGATGGCTCTGAAGAGCCCGGAAGGTTTCAGGATAAACATAGGAAGCCTGAGGACATGGAAACGTCCGTCTCCAAGCAAAAAGATTCACCTCTTCCACACGCTCTCACCCAGACCACAGAGAGACAGAATTCAGACAAGGCAGACTCAAAGTGGGAGAGGGATTACCTCTGGTACATTTGGAACACGTTCTCTGTCCTTTCCATGATCCGCTTCTTTAGGAAATACCTCACCAGAAATTCCCAAAAGAGCAAAAAGGGAGCCAGACCCCTCCCCACGATCTGTACGGCTGCAGAGGTGGCGCTGCCCGACATGGACACTCTGCTGCACTTTCACACTAAATGTGTTCAAGTCTCAGAGAAGAAGTGGAGGGAGGATGAATTTCTGGAAGGATTTGCAAATGACCTCTTAGATGCCATGAAGAGCGTCTGCGATAAAGACGGCGGCATGGTGATTGAGGGCTTCCAGATGGTGAACACGTGCGATATTATTGTTCAGTTTATTCCACCTGAGCCTTACAGGTTGCAGTATCTGCTCCGGAACAATAAAGCAAGTGATCTGCTGTCTAACATGCAAGTTTGTGGCCAAATCAAACTTGTAGAAGAGGAGAAAATTCAAAATGGCTGCCCGTGCCAGTCCGCTGATGCAGACAATGATATGGTTTGCCTGCTGCATTGCGACACTGAGAAAGTAAAGACAAAAACAGCTGATGCTTGCGATGGCCCTCTGTGCTCCAAGAACACAGCTTTCCTGTCAAAATCACTGGTGACCAGATGGTTTCAGAGCACCATTAGACAGGCATGGGCACTGATCTCACACAAGTATGAGTTTGAGCTCCACATCCGCTACATTGAGGGTCCAGGTGCTCTGGTCATCCGATTCAGATCTGGGAAGAAGATTAGTTTCAGCATGAATCCAGTGGTTAAATTCCACACTGACGCTCACTTCTTCATTTCGCCCTGGTCCTCCAAGGAATTTGATACTTTTTGGACACTCTCACTGAGCATCCACGAAAAGCGGCTTTTAGAATATCTCAGTAAACTCCTTCCCGAGAAATCCTGCCACAATCAAACTCTTGATATTGCACTTTTCCTTCACAAGAGACAGATGGCGTTTTCAGGAAGTACAGCACTGAGGGATTTTCACTTTAAAACTGCACTAATGCACCTGCTGCTGAGCACAAAACCAGCACAGTGGGAGGAGAACTGTGTGGTTTACAGGCTACGAGACTTGCTTGTGTTCATGGAGAAAAGTCTCGAGAAAAAGAAGCTGAATCACGTTCTTATAGGAAATCCTTTAACTGAAGTTATCGGGCTGTCCACAGAGTTCACTAAAGCAAAGCCTGTGAACTTATTTCATCCCCTGGTGGTGCATAACTGTATATACAAAAATGCTCTCATGCATTTCAAGGAGATGCTCAGAAATGCACACATGTTGATTGATGATTATGTTGCTCAGTTCACCAACGCTCCCAACTCCTCCATTTTAAAAAAAGGGGGGGGGATGCATTTAGCTATTATTAATAATAATGTATATGCATCTAAAACATTGAAGTTGTGATCTGATCATGAAATAGTGGCTTTCTGGTGCAATAAAGGAGTCCCCAAAAATGAAGTAATTGATTTATTTAAAACCTGTGATCCCTTTCAGTCTTTCCAGTCATGGACACAGTCGGGGAGTTTTCTATGCTTTTTGTATTCAGCTCCTCCAAAGTCACCTCTGCAGCAGGACGGGATTTAATCTGAGGGTCTGCATCCTTAAGTTCATCTTCAATGTTAAATTCAACCTTCCAAGGATGACTGGAAATTATTTCCTCAGATGCATCTGAAACACAAGAATGTAAAATTCCAAACTCTTATTTGTTCAGAAATCTAACACCTTCTGATTCTGTAAGATTTTTTTTTAATAAAGAGGATTTTCCCTTTGGATTTGAACCGACTATAGAAAACTGTGAAAATAAACCTTGTAACACATTGTAAAGCTACTGCATCTATAAACAGTTGAACTGCTTCTTCCTTCATTTTTGTGTAAATAAAATTGTGCTTCAACCTACTCTTTGGCTTTGCTGATGAGCATGTCGATTCACAGCATTTGCAAACCGAGTCTTTTCCGTAGAGCTCCTTCCACCTAAAGAACGAAAACGATCAGGTTAAATTAGGTCGTTTGCACACAAGCAACATCCAGAAAAGTTTACCTTGGGCATGTTTCAGCAAGTCTTAACTCACTTGTGAGTTGCATGATCATAATTGCAGGCCTTTAAGCTTTGGGTTGGAGTCAGTGGCCCCAAAGACATCATGCAGTGCATGTAGAACCGCTAAAAATGAAAATAAAATAAAAAATTTCAGTGCCAGCATACAGTGCAACAGATTAGTGAAATGCTGGCTTACCTGTGGTGAGGTAGAAGAACTGCCCTTGAAAATGAAGGAACCTACACTGAATTTCTGGACCATCTTGGAGTCACCAGCAAGGAACTTGGACTGCCTCGTCAGCTTGCCATCAATCATACAGCTGAATCAAAAGCCAATACCTGTGTTTATTCCAAGGACACAAAACTCAATACTGAAGTACTTCAACAATACAAATACTACCCTTGATTAGCGATGACTGTATAGTTAGGATGCGAGTAGGGGTCTTTGGAGGCAGTCACAAAGCACTTATTGATATACATCCTCTTATTCTCTGAGCCTGTGCTTTGGTCAGGGCAGCGGGCCTCAAAATACATTGGATGCCCGAAGTTGTAGCTTATGATCCCAGGGATTTCATTCCCTAATGCTGTAGCAGGGTGACAGAACAAGTCAATCAAATTAGGATTGCTGCAAAGTTCAAGGACCAAGTAGCAAACACAAGTGTAAGAAAAGTCTGTTGGATCATGCAATCTTCAGAGCTTTAAGCAATATAAATACAATTCCTGAGAATAAATGTCCATGTTGGTTTCATGCATTCACAAGCATACTTGATGTATAAAAAGCTGCTGTTATGGTTGCATGAAATTAATTTTGTGCAAACTACAAGCTTCCTTCCAACTCTTTTAAAAATCAGTTTCAAATGAGGCCACAAACATTTCAAGTCCCCAAAAACAATTATTTCAAAAATTTCCAGCCACATTAAATAAGGAATTCTTTGCAACTGAGGATATTATTTAAGGCCTTGGAATTTATCTGATTCATCTGAGCATTTTTATCTTCTTTGGCTTCAGAATATTTAGTGCTATAGCACAAAATATTCCCATATATGGGCATGGTGACAGCTTTGATTTTCACAGGGAAGGCTTGAAAGTGGACATGTTTCAAATCACACTGGAAAGTCATACCATCTTGAGGGGAAATTGTGAAACTGCCTTTTGTGTTGAGTGTTCTGTGAAGTGTTCCTCCCTGTAGTTTGGGATGGAAGCCGACTTTGTAGGAGTAAAACAGCCTGCAGCAATTTAGAAGGAAAAAAACAAACATTGCACAAGTCAGACTGAAAACCAGTACACAGCTGAAGATTGTGTTAAACTGAAATTCTTGACGATGTCAAAAAGTCTTACCTGGGATATCTACATTGCAGAGGAATGTCAAATGGAATTTCTCTTAAAACCTGACTGGTTGGCTCATAGCGCAAGGTGATGCTGATGGATAAATAATCTGGAAAGCTCTGGAAAATAAAAACGTTTGTTTAGTTTGCAGCATTAACAAGAAACCTAACAAGTTTCAAATAATGGCAATGTTGCTCTTTACCAACCTCCGTTCTGAATCCACAGTCAGTTTTCAGAGAGTGCATTAGAAAGTAGAAATCTTTATCTCCATAGTTGACAGAACATGTACCTAGTTTTAAATACTTATATGCAGCCTTAGAGCTAAAGAACTCCCTCTTGACTCTAACATATATTCTGTCAAAATGACACAGGATTTCCACCAAGCCTGGTGTGTGTGTTGCTCCTTCATCATCAGGAATAGTGGGAGGAATTCCAAGTAACACTTTCTTCAGCCATTTCGGCACATCTCTGAATCCTTTTTCTGGTTTCAGATCCTCTCTGTGATCATTGGTTGGTGACACAGTGAGATATACAGGAAACTTCTTTGCTCCAGGCACTGAGGATCCATCATACAATGTACTCCACGATTTAGATTTAGGCGGTGGCCCTTCTTCTTCTTTTATCACAGTCTTCTCTCTCTCCCACTCAGGTGCAAAAAAACCAGAGCAGGCAGAAAAAAAGATCATGTATACAAGCCCAGCATTTATTGGCACCATTCTCACTCCACCATATGCCTCAAGGAAAGATTTAACTAGCTTTCCCACGCTGCAATTAAGAGGGAGCAGTTACAGCTGCACAGGACAGCAATCACAAACAACCAATGTGAGATGAACAAAGAAAAAAGAGAAAAATAGCTTTTTACTTTCATCAAGCACTTGGGATTTGTATAGTAATACTATTAATATTGGTATGCATATATATAAAGTAGACTCTTTAAAATGTTAAAGTCCATAGGGGTTTATGTCTTTCCTTCAACAGTAAGGCAGTAATGACATATATCCACATCTATTTTATTTTAATATGGAAAGCTTGACTGAGCCTAGACTTTAGCTGCAACTTATTTATCAGATAAAAAAATACAATTTTATAAGATTTCTTTTTACTAAAATCTCAGTTGTTGCTCCAAAGTTGTGGAAATGTTTGCCACTACAGATTACAGCTGCTCAGAGTCCTTCTGGTTTTTAGTCCTTGCTGAAGACCCACTTCCTTGCACTGGTGTTTAAACATTGACAATCTTGACATTTTTTGTGCTTGCTTTCTCTTTTTATTCTGGGTATATGTCATTTGTTTTTACTGATTTTATTGTTTTACTGTGTAGTTATTTTATTGTTCAACACTTTGTGAAACTATGGTTGCAGTATATGTGCCATATAAACTTGAACTCAGAAAAAGTAACTGTAGAGCCAATATGGCATACATTTACCTATACAATTATAATTCAGTTAAAGCAATAAATTGAAAGGAAAAAAATAATTCTAAAACACTTAATACTTAATAATTCTACAATTACGTACATGAAAATATATGTATATTTAGCATTATTTCCAGATTAGACATATTCTGGAAATTTTGATATACACAGTATAATTGAATGGTCGATAAATAAATAAAGTAATAACTAACTAAATAAATACATATTGTTTATATAAAATCAATAAATAAAAATAGAACATGTTTTTTTAATAAAGAACGGATGTGACGTTTTTTGTGACGTTTTTCGTTACAGGAAGTTCCAACACATTACAGTTGGATGTTCGTTTTACGGTAGCTGAATATTCCTTGTCGGTACTTTCTGTAGATTCGTTGTTAAAAAATATTATTTTGTCTGATAAAATATCGTTTTATTTATGATTTAACTGCGCAGTTTATTCGCTGCATCTGTAATTTTCAAACAGAAACATCATCACAGCTTGCAGGCTAGCTAACGAATAAGCTAGCAGCCGAGCTTGTTTTGATTATTCGTTACATCTTCGGTGTTCAGACTTATCTTCTGATGCTTAAAAAAACCTTTGAGGATTTTCCCCGGCTCGGTCTTTTGAACTAGGAAATTGCTTTGGTCGTTAAACGTCAAAAAGATAAAAACAATAGCCAACGGAAACCCAAAATAGCACACCAGCTAACTGCCTAGACGACGTTAACGTCAAACAGCGGTTTTCTAGCTTTCGCTACACCTGTCGGGACCCTCTGGTTTGTCCCTGCACCGAGTAGGAAACGTCGACGAGCTTTAAAAAAGCTCTCTGTGAATCGGATCCAATGCGTGGGATGATGGGAACTCAGAGCAGCCCTGTCAAGAGTTACGATTATCTCCTTAAATTTCTTCTGGTGGGAGACAGTGATGTTGGAAAAGGTGAAATACTGGACAGTTTGCAGGATGGATCAGTAGAGTCTCCATATGCCTACAGCAGTGGTAAGCATCTACGCGTGTTTGCTTATTGTTTAATTGGATGCCTTTAGAGTGGTCGCCTTTAACTCACTTTCTGTGGACTGTATATACTTTTAGGGATCGATTACAAGACCACCACAATTCTGTTGGATGGAAGAAGAGTAAAACTAGAATTATGGTAAGTTTTTATGGCAGTACAGCATAAAGATGGCATCTGTGTTTGCAGAGATCAACAAACCTATAGTATACTTGTCTGGATTAAATATGTGCTTTTGTTTCTGTCATAGGGACACATCAGGACAAGGCAGATTTTGCACCATCTTCCGGTCTTACTCTCGTGGAGCACAGGTAATATGTGCTGTAGTTGTATTTCTTTATAATGAAAATTCGTACCTTAAGCCTGGGGTATAGGTTTCAAAATTAGATCTGATTAAGATTCACCTGCCAATGATTATTTTACACCACCAGTCAAATGTTTGAATGCACTCTCACATTCAGTTTAATTGTCTGAATAAGTATGTCCAAATGTCTAACTCGTTGTGTACTTGTGCATATTCAATGTACTCTAACCAAAATAGCTCTGTGATTCACAACAGTTCCTATTATTTACAAAAATGTTTTCACGTACCAGCTCTAAAACCAAAAATTTGTGGTTTGTGACAAGTTTTTTTTCTTGCTTGCATTGGTGTTTACCATGTAACAGGTCAAGGTGTAGGACTTTCTTTTTCCACCATAAATATCGGCCTGCATTTCTGTGTTCATTTCCCCCTTTACCCGAGCTCAGGGAAGAATTACATAGTGATTAAAATAACTAACAATACAAAAACGGAAGGGGTATATCTTTTCCGTAAATTGGCTCTGGACCACAAACAGTCATGTGTTGGTTACAAACTGGGACCGGCACAGATTAACCATCTGGTACTATGAAGAATGACACAGACAGGTAAAGTAGAATTGGCTTATAGAAAGTTTTTTTCGCTGACACAAATGCAGATCTATTAGATTTGCGTTTCTGATTCCAGCCAGTGATCATGCCTGAGATAACTATCCAGGGAGTCGGGCTCTGTTTTCTCATAATGTGGAAATACGGACATAACTGTGGAATATAACAATGACAGTGAAATTACTGGTCAAACATTAACTATAGCAGAATTTACTTGTGGGTGTGATTTGTTATGCCCACTAATTTAAGATTTTCCACAGCTCCTGAGCCACATGAACAAAAAAGTGTACAGGAGAGTTGAAGGAAATTTGACCCTTGCAGCCCCCGTCTGTGTGATGTCACCTGAACAGATGGGAATCAGGTCTTCCCCAGAGGTTCAGCAGTGGCTAAGAGGGTGATCTCAGTGCTGAATTTTTACAAAATATTTTGAAGTTCAACACATACAGCTCTAGAAAAAATTTAACCATCAGTGTCTGTGGGTAATGATAACAAGGCAACAATTTAATCGATTCAAATGTGTTGCTGAGAGCAACGCTGAAAATTTGGGTGTGCCTGTTTTTATGGTATATACAAATTTAAAAGGCACACCAGTGTAACCAAAACAGAAAGTTAGTCTAGAACCCTGAGTAGTTGCTTTAAGAGAGTTGTACAACAGCTCCATGGTTCTCCACCGCTACTGCTGTTCTCTTTGAGGCTACATCAATTAAAGGATTAAATCAGCATGTTAAGTTCGGCTGTGTTTCTTTTCATTACTATAGTTTTCGACTTTTACAAGGTAGAGTTCACAATTTTACGGCTCATTTTCATCTTATCCATTTTGCTTAATAACAAGGCTTCTCAATTCAGTCCTGCTATGTATTCCTGCTCCAACACACCTGACTCAAATTAATTAGCCATTGTGCAGAACGTCATAGGCTGTTGGTATTTATTTAATTTGAGTCATGTGTTGGAGGACAGAAACATGGAAAACCTGCAGGACTGCCTCCCTCTTGAGACAAAACTGAGTTTATAAGTTTAAATGCACAAGTCTATTTTGATAGCTTTTAAATTTTCTTCATTTGTGGACAGTTATCTTTGATAACTGTCTTTGATTGGTTGTGTGTGTGAGTATTTCTTTTTTTTTTCTTTTTTTTTTGGTTTCTTAGGGTGATGCATATATACTTACATATATTCCTTATTATACTTGCTTTGCATGTACTGTATCTGTTTTGTTCATCTGTTCTTTTTTATTTTTGAAGATATTGAGGACCCCCTTGAAAATGAGATAATGCATCTCAAGGGGTTTATCCTATTGAAAAACATCAGCTAAACATTCAGCAAAACATATAACGTCAAAGAAGGTCACATGTGCGTGTGCGTTTACTTCACAGGGCATCCTCCTTGTGTATGACATCACCAACGGCTGGTCATTTGATGGGATTGACCGTTGGATACGAGAAATTGACGAGGTAATCCCCTTCAACCCCTTTCCTTTGTACTAACAAAATAGCATGTACATGTCAATGAAGAGATTATCCTGTTTGTTATTGCAGTTCTGGGAAAGATCATCATATTGTTCTAGGTTTAATACAATGATCAGCGAATCTGGACCTCTTGAGCCAGTGTCCTGCTGATATTTCTGTGTTGGGTTCTGGTACAACCTGTTAACTGTGTTGTGCTGGGAACTGGGGCTCAATGAGTCCAGATTTGTTGATCTCTGGTTTAGTGTAAAAAATTTCAACTCCAGTTAACAAGTAAACAATTATTTTGAAGAAGTAAATAAGTGTTTGACAGCCTAACATTGTTGTGTTGTTATATGTCCATCAGCATGCTCCAGGTGTGCCAAGAATCCTTGTCGGAAACAGACTTCACCTTGCCTTCAAGCGGCAGGTGCCAACGGAGCAGGCGAGGGCTTATGCAGAGAAGAACAGCATGACCTTCTTTGAGGTCAGCCCTCTCTGCAACTTCAACGTCATCGAGTCCTTCACAGAGCTGTCACGCATTGTGTTGATGAGGCACGGAATGGAGAAATTCTGGAGGCCCAACAGAGGTAAAACTTCGAATGTGTTTTTTCCCCACCATCAAGGTCAAAACTGTAATAAGTGTTTATGTCACACAAACAAAGTTTTATAAATAGTGCATGTATATGAATAAATAAGTGAAATCATTAAGTTCTTTTAACTAGTTTTACTAGTTTTAATTTAGAACAAGAAGTTTGAAATAAGAATTAAAACAAAAATAAATGGAGTACTGTGGAAATGATTGAAACTTAGAATAAATTAAAATGTCACAGAGATAACTTATCAGATGTCTAAACTTAAATAACTGAGAAGTATTAGTTTGTTTTTAAATTTTATGTCAGCAGCAGCATCAAAAAGGGCAAAAGCATGTTTTCAAGTTGTGCAAGTCCAAAAAAAAAGAAAAAAAAGAGAGAAAAACCTAAATGGTTAAGTGGTAACAGACATTAATATGATTGGGTACATTCACAACTTTCCAGTGAGGTTCTCCTTTGTAAGTAAACTTATCTATCAGCATTTATCAGCAAAAGGGACAAAAACCAAAGATTTTTCTGAGATCTTTTCATATTTCTAACAAGATCGGGATAAAGCACATCATTGCCAAACTTAATTAGAAGTTTTTACTTGGGAAATCAGGTGTATATGTGTATTATATATCTACCCCACATGTTAGAAAGCTTAAGTTGAAATATACACTTTTAAGAGGATAAATCTGCTGAGGTTTTTAGCCTGTTTACTACAGATCTCTGCTTAAATGAAAAGGATGCAGGCACCTAAAGTACGGTCTTTGTCTCACAACCCCTTGTCCTTTGTTATGTAGTCTTCAGCCTACAAGACCTGTGCTGCCGTTCGATCGTTTCCTGCACACCAGTGCACCTCATCGACAAACTGCCGCTTCCCGTGGCCATCAAGTCCCACCTCAAGTCCTTCTCTATGGCCAACGGCATGAATGCCGTCATGATGCATGGACGCTCTTACTCTGTGGCGAACAGCACAGCATCTGGTGCGAGCAGCAGTGGAAGCAAGGCTAACAGCCTCAGACGCTCAAAGTCCTTCAGGCCTCCACAGAGTCCTCCAAAATACTCGTCATCCTCCTCCAAAGTGAACTGTAAGATATCATAGCGATGGAGTGGACTTGTGCTCGCCTCCATGGGGCCAGTATTAAAGGCGTCGTTGCTCCAAGAGATCACACAGCGAGAGGAGAGCAAGGAAAGCTGCCAGCAGCCTTCATTGCTGATGGACATGGCTGTGAACTTACTTTGATCTTTGGGAACTGACTGGGACCGTTGGATTGGTTTCTGTTGTCTTTGCACTTGCTGGTGCCATCTTGTGGATGTTTGTTAACCTCTACCCTTTGCTACAGAGGCTCGCTGTCATCGAGTTGAACAAGATTTCCTCGGGAGCAACTGATGTGAGTCAAGGATTACCCTTCACACGTTAACACTACAAAGGACTTCTTTTATGGGGAAGAGGATTTATAGGTATTTAAAACTGGACTTGAAGTTGTAAATATACTCTGTCTGTTGGTCTGTGTTTGGTAATAGTCGTGGGGAGTTTTCATATGGTTGTTTTTGTCTCGGATGTGTTGGGAGATGTTCTTTGATGTTTTTCTACGGCAGAAAATGTACACACGCAACCTCAAGAGTGCTTTGCTGTTTATTCAAAGCTCTGTGTTTCCTGAGTATTGATTAAAACTGGTCTCAGTCGAGTTTGAGGGGTGGAGCAGCTGTTTTCCAGACAGACTGGAACTAATGAAAAATTCACGAGCAATTTATGGGAAAACATTCTTGGTCTGTGATCCAAAAAGGCAAATCAAATTTGGCTTGTTTCCAAGGTCCACTCTTCATCTCCATTAATCGTAGCTTTTTATGCTTCTAGATCCCATTTGATGCATCGCTTCTTTAACTGGCTCAAATCAGAACAACAAGATCAGTTTTAATCTTGGGGCAGATGAGAAACTGATGTACAAACTGTACATATTGTTTGCTCATTTTTAGCTTTTTAAACATTCACATTTGCTCACATCCTACTTGTAGATATGAATTTACAAACTCATAGGATGTGGGTTAGAGGAACTCTTATTAATTTCTCTTAACCATGTTTGCTTTTTACTGGATGTTTTATGTACATGCTATGTATTTATGAATGTAAAACGATATCCAACTGCTAATTTTCTGCAGCTATGTGGTAACGCGCTATTATGAACATCATAGGTGGAAAACTGTGGCATGCTGAATTTGATTGAGCTTTGCCACTTGTTTGAGTAATCGTACTTCTGCTGCTCTGTATTTCCCAGCCTGCGTAGAATAGGAACGGTTACAGTGGCTGTTTACCACGGACAATGTTTTCTGGACAATGTGTTTTAATCAAAACCAACTATATTTTAAACATGACACATTTTATTCTAATATGAATGATGATTTTCCTTCCACCGCTGATGTGTTGTGCTCAGCATCTTCAGTGTCAGGGGTGTGTGCGTGTGTGTGTGTGTAAAATAAGGTCATCCAGGGCATAGAGAATGGGTGCATGTTTCTCTTTTATGTTGTATTGAGACCAGAACAATAAACTACCAGAAACTCTTAAGTGAACATTTTAAGCACTATATGTAAACGTTTCATGACTGTTGCTATCTCCAGGTTTGATATTGAAATTTTTGCTGCCATCAAAGTCAGTCCTCCATCAAAATAAAGGGTAAAACTCCAAATGATTTACATTTTCTTGAACTTTTTCCACATTGTAATATTTTTCATTCAAACATTGATCATGGATGCGGTGGGAATGGTGGGACTCCTTTTTTCCTTCCCTTTGTCCACTTCTGAGCTGTGGGTGCTTAAGTGCATTAAAACCCGTGGGAGGAGGGAGGGAGGGCAGCTGAATTGAGTATCTCCTCTCTTGGTATTGGCCAGTTTGGGGGGGTTAACCGGGACGCATGAATGCAGCGCGGTCAGAAGTCACCCAAAGGTTGCGGGGTCACTGCCAATGAAAGGACGAGCTGAGCCGCTTCTCATCGCCCTCCGAGCCTGGCCGGCACAAAGATGAGTCACACACTGTTGAAAATGTGACGCTTTACGTCTTCCCACCTGACCGTGGCATCTCTGAGCTGCGCGTGAATGAGGGCCGGTGATAAATTGACCCATGTCTAGACAAGAAGGGCGCAAACAACGTGTTTCTGTGGGACGTGATACGACACGCCCCGTGTTTGGTTTTCATGGCTTTTTTAGTCCTGCGCCTCGGGCAAACTTTCAACATTTTGGGTCTGCTGGTTTGTGCACAAGAATAAAAGATTGACAAATATCAGACTCCTATGAAAAAGTAACCATTAAAAAATCTAATCTGAGCCTTTTTTTTTCAGTGGAATCTCTTTAAATTGCATGGAAGAATTTCTATTGGGTTTCTCACCGGAACGCGTAGCCCTGCGCGCGCGACGGTGAAGACGGCTTGCAACCCAGGTCCTACTTTTTCTTTGATGTTTTTACAATGTTTGTCCAGTTGCGTAGGGCATGGTGCTGCTTCATAAAAGTTTCAGACACTGGACGAGCATGGGGGCGGTCAGAGGGGGCTGCCCTTTCCACCTTCATTCACACTCTGAAAGGCTGCTGTGCGTCTCCCTCGCTCTCATTGTGCACTTCTCGCTCGCTTTTTGCTGGAGGTCGCTTCTGCTCATAGTTGCATAACTTGTGATAATCGAGGGGAATATATTTACACAGCTAATTAAAGCGTCTAATCTGGCCCCCGGAGTTAAGGCTATTCGCTAAACGCAGCGCACGGGGACTTATTTGTTCGGGTTACAACTTTTTTCCCCATCTGCGCACAGGAATCTTACTTCAGTTTACGCACAAACCGGTCTAATATATTTGAAAATCGACCATACCTATTTTTCTTGTCTTAAACCTCTAAAGGAGGGATGGAAAGCCTCGGCGGGCGCCTCATACAAAGGAGCAACGATGTGTAAAATCCCTCTACAACTTTTGGAAGAAGGACATTACAAGGACACAGACTGGCACTGGGCACCGAGCTCAAATAAACAACAAGCAGGATGGATTCGCGCGTGTTTCTCGGTGCTCTTGGTGTGCGATATTCTAGAATTTTCTTTGAGTGCAAGTGTGGCAGGGTTTAAAGTTGAACACGAAGGCTTTTGTCCGAATAAGCTTAATGCCAATCTTTGGGTTGATGCGCAGAGCACCTGTGAGAGAGAATGCAGTATCGACGGGGTGAGATCGTTTATGTTCATATTCATATCAGCATTAGAAATGTATCATTAAAGAAATTATGTTAATTTCTAGTTTTTATTTTCATTAAGAATTCTTACCGATTTAAATATTCTGTGTTCAGGACTGTGCCGACTTTGAAAAATGCTGCACAAACGTGTGCGGCCTCAACAGTTGCGTTGCTGCACGTTACTCTGATGGCACCCCAGCTCAGCCAGATGGAAGAGGTGGTGGGAAAGAAGGCGACGCCCCCACCTCCACTGCTACCTGCGAGGGCTTCATCTGCAGCCAGCAGGGAGCAACATGCGACATCTGGGACGGACAACCTATCTGCAAGTGTCAGGACCGCTGTGAGAAAGAGCCCAACTTCACCTGCGCGTCAGATGGCCTCACCTATTTCAACCGCTGCTACATGGATGCAGAAGCCTGCATCCGGGGGGTGTCTTTAACCGTCATACCCTGCCGCTTCTACCTCGCTGGGCCCCATACTAGCCCTCTGCCTCAAGACACCACAGCTTACCCCACCTCGACATCGTCCCAGGAGGATCCTATGCCCCCCACACTGTACTCCAACCCTCATCACCAGTCCATCTACGTAGGGGGCACGGTCAGCTTCCACTGCGATGTAATTGGAGTCCCCAGACCTGACGTAACGTGGGAAAAGCAGAGTGATCGGCGTGAACGTCTGGTCATGAGGCCGGACCAGATGTACGGCAACGTGGTTATCACCAACATTGGACAGCTGGTCATTTACAACGCCCAGGTGTGGGATACGGGCATCTACTCCTGCATCGCCAGAAATTCCGTAGGAGTCCTTCGCGCAGACTATCCCTTGTCTGTCATTCGTCGGGCCGATGACGATTTCTCTGAAGATCCCGAGATGCCCATGGGGCGTCCGTTTTCCCCAGCGGACTGCCTGGCTGAGGTCGACCTGAGGAAGTGCAGCGGGGAACGTCATTTTGACTGGTACTACGACAGCAAGCTGGGATCCTGCATGACCTTCAACAGCGGCGGATGCGATGACAGTCGCAACCGATTTGAGACTTACGAGGAGTGCAAAGCATCTTGCCAGAGAGAGGGGATTGGGATTTGCCTTTTGCCCGCTGTTCAAGGCCCCTGCAAAGCTTGGGAGGCACGCTGGACCTGGAATTCCTTAATGAAACAATGCCAGGCCTTCGTTTTCGGTGGCTGCCACGGGAATGTCAACAACTTCCACACCAAAAAGGAGTGTGAGGCGAACTGTCCGCAGCCTAAACGGAAGCCCTGCAGACCCTGTCGGATGAGGGGCAAAATGATGCCCAGCTTGTGTCGCAATGACTTCGCCATCGTGGGCCGGCTGACGGAACTGGTCGAGGATCTGGACTCTGGGTTAGCTCGCTTCAGCTTGGAAGAAGTCCTGAGGGATGAAAAGATGGGCCTGAGTTTCTTCAACACAAAGAACCTGGAGGTGACCATCACCAAGATAGACTGGAGCTGCCCCTGCCCCAACATCACGGTGGAGGAAAACCCTTTGCTAGTGATGGGAATGGTGCAGGATGGAATGGCCATCATCCAGTCAGACAGCTACGTCAAAGCCATAACCGAACGCAGACTCAGAAAGCTGCGCGACGCTCTGGGTAAAAAGGCATGCGAGGGATTCTAAACTTCCCAGCACAGACTGGTTGAGCCATAAATGGACAGTGGTCACATCTACCTTTTTAAAATGAGAAACAAACATCAGATTGACCACAAATAAGCCAATATTTAATATTTGATTACAAAACACACCCACAAGCATTTCAATGAAGTTAAAAGCAGTAGACTGTGTTCATTCAGTCTTACATTCTACTTGAACCGGTACTGAAATGCTGTATTTACATTGGTGTTTACTGTAAACGTCTGTGGACCATGTGATGTGTATGTGTGTGTACTGTGACGGATAAGGTAGCAGCTAAACAAGATAACAAAATAGAAAAGGAGATTCTTGTCTGACGTGAGAAACAGGCAACTGCAGATCGTTGCCTCTAGTTTATTTTGGGGTTCCTTACATTAGTTTTTTTATACAAATATTCTTATTTTGTGTAATGTATTTTATGAAATGTATATTCTCTGTTCTCTCTCTCTGCAAAGCACTAAGTTACTATGATGCAAATTATTCCAATAAAATAGAAAAAGTGATTGTGCTTTATGTACCACAAGGTTACCAGCAGAGGCAACATACTGTGTGAGCCTTTAAGTCAGCTGTGTAATGCAGACAAATATGAACTGATCTAATGTCAGTGTTTTTACAGTGAGAAAACAGCATGATTTATTCATCAATCTTAAAAATTTGGCCGTATATCTGAGCGTAATTTAAGGCCCCGCAACCATCTTGCTCCAAAACCTGAGTGAATCCATAATTCCTCACACTAAACTCTCCTTTCTGAACAGAAGACATTTGTTGTTGGCCGGCATGTCCACCTACAAAAGAAAATATTACATCAGGAAACCAAAGCACTCCCACAATAGAATTACATCAGTTCAGTGTGCCCAATAACTTACCATTTTCTCCAGGAATAAACCATATTTCTGAGCCAGAGAACTGAGGAGTGAGATATCTCTGAGTCCCCATTCAGGGTTCCTGCAAGATAAAGAGAAAACTAAAAATGTCTTCATCATTTTTGCTCCCCTTATAGCATTCTTTGCATGTACTTAACCCTTTCATGCATAGTTTCTGTTACAGTGCACACCTATTTGACAGCTGTTTTCCAGCATATTCATGGTTTGGGATGGAAAATTTTTATTTTGCTGTTTCAGGGGACATCAGTAAGTCATGCAATATACTGTCACCTACTGTCGAATGAAACTTATTTATATACATACAAACATTGTAATAACCAAACTTTCTCTTGTGATAAACTGGAAAAGAAAACAATACAGCCATATTTTTGAAAACCCACATTATAGAAATATGAAAAGAATATTTAATTAATGATTTTGAATAAAATACAAAAATACATTAAATAAATAACATAAAATGATAAAGAAATTTAAAAAGCCTCACTGTATACATCTATGGAAGTAAATTATTAGTGTATTCAAACACGATGTGGCACTATTTCCTAATACTTCATGAACGAAAGGGTTAACTAATCTGTAAAAAGAAAAAAAACAACCGTGTGTATTTAAAGCTGTGACTCCCACTAGGCTTTAAGTCATGAAGATGGAGCACTTTACCTCTGCCGTAGACTGTGGTCAAAGTCTACGTTGCTCTGAGGGGTGATCTGGCCATTCACTGCGTAAGGCTGAGAGGAACAACACAACACGTCATGTGGAGCTTAGGTTATGTAGTAAGGTGTGTATTGCAATGAGAAGTTCTCTCTTTTTTACTTACTCCATATGTCAAAAGCAGACCCTGTGGCTTCAACAATTCCCCAGCCCCTTTGAATAAACCCTGAAAAAAATAAAAAGCAGTAGTTTCTTTAGGTGCCAGAATCACATCACAGGCTGTGGGGGTTGAATAGCAACGAAGGAAACCACTGAAGCCTTTCATTTTATAGATGAAAAGCCCTCTGAGATGGATGTCGTACAGAAAAGCACTGCCTACAGTAATTATATGAGGAGTTATGCATCTTAAGAGCTGCAGTATAAATACACTCCATTATTTCCACATCGTGTGACTTGAAAACTGTTGAGTGAATATGAGTGAAACCAAACCAGGTCAGTTTATAAAGGAGGACCATTTTTAAAACTCAAATGAAAATATTGTTTTGAAGCATTAAAACACACTCAAGTCAAGAGGGTTAAACACTGATTTATCAACTGAAGTGAGTACTGTGTAGCTATACTGCAAGTTAACAGTGTGTGACCATTAAAGCCACTTCTGGTCACACTGGTCCTTCTTTAACAAATCTCAGATTTTAGTAAAGAAGCAAATATCTAAAGAAATGATAGAGAGTTATAGTGGGAGAAATATAATAAAAAAGTATCTTATTTGTATGGCAGGATCGTGGTGGGCTAGCTGAGGTGGTCCGTGAATGAAAATAAGGCCAGCAGCCAATAAATGAGCTTATTTATGAAAAAGTTGCTTGACATGCCCTTTTTTTTAGCCCCAAATAAATTCAAAATTCACTTTCACCTCAAAATAATAAAGTACAATTCATCCACAGGTTTGTCTTTTTTTCTAATGTGAGGTTGGCTTGAAGAGGTGATAGATCCAGGATGGAAACCCAAACAACCCAGCAACACTCTCACTAAAGCATATAAAATCCCTCTCGTTTGTCCTGGGTCTGCACAGGTGTATGCGCCCCGTTAGACATGTTAGAAAAACACGGGAAATGGCTCAGATGGTAGGAGGTGCTCAAGCTCCTCACTGCCTCCTAAGACTGAGCCCAGTGTCATCTGCATGCATCTGCGATCTCATTCTTTCGGTTACTGCTCAAATCTTGTTGTTGCAGGTAGGCGCTGGAAAAAAAAAAGGACCAATAAATTGACAGCTTTGACTCTACAGTAAAAAGCTTTGGTGAGACGTCCTCATTACTCATCACTCAGAAAAAATACAAAAGTGGCAGTCTTGCTTTTACTTTGCATTTCCCAGCATTCTCATAAATGGTTATAAAGTTAATTAACCTAATTAACGTGAAAAAAAAAAAAAATTAGGAATCTATTACTGGCTTGTTTGGTGGGTTGGCTGCAGCTCCTTAGGAAGGCCAGTAGTTAAATCCCCAGCTTTTACTGTGCACATGTCAAACTATCCTTCAGCTAAATTGTAAAACACAAGGTATGACTAAAGCAGAGCTGCATGGACGTGGCTTATAGTGCAAAAGAACTTTGATTAGTCAACAACATGATAAATAACTTATATAAATGCAGTCCATTACTATTTCCCTAGTTTGAAACGGGACAATCGTGCAGTGTCTAAGGCTAAACCACAGATGAAGGAGGTGGAACTATTTTAAGAATAAAACAAGTTAATCAGTCAGTTCAGTGTGTCCAAATTCTCAGCTTAGGCACTGTTTGTTCTCTTATATGTTGAAAATGCACTTCAGAGATTACCGAGTACTACCAATCTTAAAAGAGTGAAACAGTGAAAAACAGGTTTTAATACATGGGTTTCAGATTAAATATAGTTATTTTTCAGTCAGATGTTTTGTGTTTAGGTCAGAAATCTTTGTCAACTCGTGAAAAAAATACTAATAATGGTGGAAAACCTTTGGTTTTAAAACAAATAAAACCAGTCTCTTCAGTGTAGGCGTGCATGAAACTGCCCTACCTCTGTACAAGCGAAAGGTGAGATATGGATCATGTTGATGTTGAGGACCAGGTCGAGGCTCTCTGGATGGATCCCTCCCCAGTGATGGGAGGGGCAGGAAGCATCCAGGTGGATGGCAGGCTTCACATTGTCCAGCTTGTAGTGAGCTCTATAAGCTTCTATACTGAGAATGGAAACAACAGGTTCTTTGTTAATGCAGGTGCCCTCAAACCAAACTCAGCTGACACACACTGGTGACCTCCATCAGCTGTTGTTAATGATTGTAGTGGGAAAAAAATATTTTAAATGCTGATATTCTCATCAGGTTTATTACGCAGATATTAATAATGAAATATTCGAGTACATAAGATGTCGAAACGTGAGCTAGATGGTACACACACCTGGCAAGAGACTGGTGGTCATACTCGGAGGGTTGCCAGGTTATATTCCGCAAAGCTTGCGCGAAGTGAGTAACATGCTGGCCGGTACCGGAGGATATCTCCAGCGCCTGCAGAGGTCTGCCGGTGGCCACGCTCCCCCGGAGCACCGCCAGGATCGGCTCCTTGTTTCTTTCTGCCGCAGCGGCGTTGAGCATCGTGCCAAGGCCCGGGTATGAGTGCCGAGCTATGCGGTACAGGCTGCGTAGCCACTCCAGTTAGCTGGGTAGAGTCAAACCACACAGACTGACACAATACTGACAGTAAATGTTTAGTTTTTTTGGTCACTTCCGCATTATGTCACGAGACCGGTGTGTGAGCCAATGAGAACACGGGGCGGGAACAGGCCCGCTCCGCTAAAAAAACAAAACAAAAAAAAAAGTAAAAACACAGTAGCCTATAGTTTTTATCAAATTATTTAATTTTTTTTTGTACTGTGGATAAACAGCGGCCAAGCAGTCACATTCTGTTTTACATGACACATTTCTTTGTTTTTTGTGCATATATAAATAAACAGCCAACTGTGTTTTTTAACAAAAAGAAACAAAAAGGTAAAGAAACAAATCAGTTTGCATAATAAGTTAAAGGTAATTTATGATTAAACAAAAGGGTTTGGCAAAGAAAAATGTGCTTAAAGGATTGTCGGAGAGGCAAAATATAAGTAAACAGACTTGTCTGGCAAGCATCAGTTAAATTAGTAATGAAGGAAAAAGGAACTCTAGTTATTCTTGGTACAAAATGAGAACCAGGATAGAAGCATAATACTCTGGATATGCTACTTGTGTACAATAATATGAAAAAAGAAAGAATTAAAAGAATCTTAATATATACTGAATACACTTTGAAATAACTGAACATAGATTCAGACGAATACAAAGCAAACACCTTTAATCAAAATATGTGCCCGTGTTGATGTGATGAAAACTGGCCTTGCAAACACCCGCTTTATTTGAATTACTTAATATACAAAGATGTGATTTTCATGCTATGATGAGCACCTGGCCCTTCCCTTCGAGCCCAGCTACATGCTCTGTGTTTGGACCCTGCTCTGTTTCAGAGCCGAGCGCTGCTTGGGATGTAGTTTCAGCCGGCTCCTGGCTCTCATATGGGCAGTTTTGCACCAGAGAAGGATCGGGGCAGAGAAAGCTTTGGTCCATATCAAGCACATCCAGACTAGTTCTCGTCATGACCACAGAATCACTGAAGATTGTGTTTGAAAAGACAGAGTTAAAAGTGAACGAGGAACCGAGAAACGACTCCTGCACAGGAGATTTGTGCTGCTCTGTTACAACAACAGCCGCTGGATCTCTTGGAGGTTTAACAGGAGGAATGAGACCAGACTCACTGGTTTTAGCAGCTGGTTCTGGCTCTTGACTTGACGTTTCTTCTGGAGTAGTGTCCACTTCTGAAATCTGCACGTGCTCCGTTTTGACTGCCGCCCTGCAGTTGCTACTGACACTTGAGCGTCGAGATGAGCCCTCTGCTGTAGAAATAACGCTGCTGGCACGGGGCAGACTTTTAGGGGACTTGGTCCATTTAAGTCGTCCCTCTTTTGCCAGAGGTGTAGAGAAGCAGTTGAGGCATCCAGACATAGATGATGACTTGCCCTGAACGTACAGCACTGTAATTGGTGAATAAGCAGACGCTTGGGTAGCTTCAGCTTTGGAAGTCATTGCATTGGGCTCAGAGTTATTTTTGCCGGTGCCTCCTAAATCCGACGAGCGACGTGCCACTTTGTTTCGCGACCCCCTACGGATGGTTTTCGTCCCCCTGGTGAGCCAGAAGTCGTGAGCCAGTACGGGCTCTTTCTGTTTCTGCACAGATCTAGAATCTGAATTGTGACTGTCAGGAGTGGGCATGGTGGAGGCTTTCTCCTTTTCACGCTGGGGTGTGGAAGCATCACTGGGTGGCTGGTAGGAGGGGGCAGAGAGGCGTGATGTGGGCCGCTGCACAGGACTGCTGCCGTTTGACCACGGCTCATTTTCCAGGCTTAGATTAAACTCACAACTGCTCTCGCTTTGGGCTCGACTCTGAACTCCATTCAGCCCTGCAGAGAAACAATACTTCTATTTATCCAGAGCTATAATAAAACATGCTGAGAACATCTTTCTGCCATAACAACACAATATCATTAATGGCCAACAGGGAGCAGCAGAGTCAAATCCCTGCATACCAGTTGTTGTCCTCAGTGCTCAGCAAAAAGATTAATATGAAACGAGGTCATGATTGCGATTTGATGGGTTTAATCTAATTCCCTGAGCTGGCTACACATCTGCATGCTGTCTGAATCCTCTAAAAGAGTATCCAGAAGGTTTTTACCATGGACCTGCAGCTCGTCGTTGTCCTCGCATCCAGATGGCATGGTGCTGTCATTCGAATCTTTATCTGATAGGCATAAAATGAGAATCGCTTATTAAAAATACAACAAAAAAACAACTTCTAGCTTTTGAAAGTGTCGTAATTTTTCTACTTTTTCTAAGCAAAATTCTACCATGTAACTTATGATGATGAAAGCAAACAAAACAGCGGTGAGTGGATGCCTCTACCTGTCACCTACAGCCCAGAAACATCTGGAACAGTGTCAGTAGTGGTGCCATGGTGAAGATGGATGGTGGACAAGATGGAGGTGTGAGGGGATGAGGCCGGCGGGTCCTCCCGGCCCTTTCCTACATCAGCCTGTGACCCCTCCAGCAGCTCTGTGCTGTCGGCCCGCCGTGTCGCCTCAAACTGGGCTAAGGGGGAGGCTAAGCTGCTCAAGGCTACGTAGTTGGATGAAGGAAAGGGATTGGTGGATTGGAAGGGGACGGACAGGTGAAATGGTGATGTGGATTAGGTTTTGTTTCCGATGTAGCATGGTCTTGTGGGAAACACCGAACTATGATCCTCTGTAGATTCCCACCACTTACAGCTGGCTCCAGAGTTCATGTATCATCTGTGTGTTTCTGAAATGCAGCTTTTCTAAGACAGCAAGACAATGAAGCGCTTAATTCTGCAGTACTGAAGGACACAATCAGTTCTGATGGTGTGAGGGCTGATGAAATGTGGTTGATGGACAAAGTCCGGATATGACCTGCACTTTGCTGACAAATACACATCATGAGTTGGTTGTATGGTTTATGTGTCATGCATGTAATACTAAAGCATTAAGCACAGCAGCTGCAAGAATGGTTACATTAATAGCGAAAGAAAAGGTGGCAGTTAAGATCAGCGCGGACACCGGACCGTGGGATATCTTACACATGGAACGACGGAAGAGAGACTTGACTTTGTCTCTTTCCTTTAGCTTGTTCCTCAAACGGGGAAACTTTTTCAGAGGGCCTTTTAACGTCAGGTGAGACCACATGAGGCGAATGGAGGAAAAGGATGGAAAGGATGCATCAAATACAGACAGAAGTGAAGGAGGAGAAGGAAAAGACAAGGGGAGGAAGGAATCCAAAGGTGATGGGAGGAGTGAATAAATGGGGAAGGAGAGGAGAAAAACACAGGGAAGACATACTGAGGATTGTTGTACAAACCTCAAACACCTTATGCATCAGGAAAAAATGGCTCTTTTAATGTGACATATAATGTGTTTTATTTCTAAGCCTTGAGCCAATCATCTTTTCTTCTGAGCCAGACTTTCTCATAATCTTTTAAAGAGGACAGGAAAAGTTTTTTTTAGGTCTCTTAAAGATTTCTTTGGACCATGAAGGTTTTTTTCACTTCTTATCAGCCCAGTCCATCTATTGTTCACCAAAGCCTCTTTAAAAAGGCTCTCCATGGCAGGATGGCTCTCAAGAGGCCTTTGTTATGGGAAAACATGGAGACATGGGAATAAAAATAAACAAATCTATGGCAACGGGGTTGTAGAGTGATGAACCTGCCCAAACTTCAGAGCTGAACATTATTGAAGCAGTGTGAGATCATCCAGACAGAACGCTGCAAAAGGCAGCCAGCATCCAAAGAAGAGGTTTTTTTGCTTCATATATTATATTATTCTTGTGTTTGGACATTTCAGTTAATGCCAGATTATATTGCTAGTAGATGGAGGCACATATCTACCATTTTTCTCAGCAGTTTCTAGAAAAATAAATGATGGCTCAAGACTTTTGCAGAGAACACAAAACTTTATGTAATTAAGATATAAATGGTGTAAAAAAAAAAAAATTGAAAAAAAAAATTAAAAAAAAAAAAAAAGATATAAATGGTGTTTTCTGTTACAGTCATGCACATGTCACAGGATGAGAAATATTCTCCCTTTTTAACCAAACTGATGAAACTGAAACATCCTACTCACAGGAGTTTTTACTTCACAATAAATTTATTTAATTTTTTTACACATCCTTTGAAAATACATTAGTGGAGCTGGTAGTTTTGGTGATTTTAAGGAAGATGAAGCTTCAGAAGATAAATCCCCAGAGGATTTACTGATGCTCCTGTGGACTGCATGTGAACGCTCTCCTGAGTGATCTGTCTGCCCTGCCTCTGACGGTACTCTGGTAAGTTCCAGAGGGTCATACTCACTGCTGTTAAGTTGGCGTGATGCGGGATCACCTGCTGAGGTGGAGCCTCCTGAGCAGTCTAAACTGAGGAAGGAGCCGTTGTCATGAGAGGAGAAGTGGGCCTCAGCGTTGCCCAAGTGTGCTGGTTCGAGCCCGTTTTCACGGCTGCCAGACTTTATCAGCTTCTTCAGCTTCAGAGTAATCCAGCTGCCACGTCTGTGAGAAAAATGACAAACCCTACGGGTGTGAGACATATCTGTAGGTGGGCTCGGCATGCTCTGTGAATTTGGATCAGATTCATCAAAATATTAAACAAAAGCTGCTATCTCATTAAAAATGATGTCCAGTTTGTAGTCTGTAACTTTATTCTGAGTTATGTTCTTAATCTAGATTCATATTTAATTCTCCATCTCATCCAGTAAACACAGAGCATGTAGAAATTGCTGCATATCATAAAATAAAAAGGTCATTTGTCACCATTACGGGCTGCTTACTTGCGAGGAGGTGAGGGTTCATAAAACTTGTACTGGTCCATTATCTTTTCCTCCAGTTTCTCCTTCTGCCTCCTCAAATCATTAAGCTTGTCACTGAACAAAGAGACAAAGAAAAGATGGAGACATCGTGATAAACATTTGGCATTTTTGGTGTCTTCATTAGTTTAAATCTAATTTTCTTGCCCATTTTTATTTTATTAACATAAAAAAACTTTTTTAAATCTAATGCATACTATCGCATACAAGGTGTTTGGGTTTGACCTGAGAGGGATAGAAGTTTTGGCAATAATCATGGTGAATAAAAAGAAAAATAATTGGTGTTGCATATGTTCTTTTGTTTTTGCAGCTTATTTTATTGCCTGTTTATTATAAATTGAATACAAACCTCTTTGTTTTATTGGAGTTATCAAATACACTTAGTCACATTAACACTTCCTCATCCACCCCAACAATAAAACACGGCCAGATATTTTTGACATTTAAATAGAAGCTATTTTCAATGTGCACCAGCCAGAATGCAGAAGACTCTTCATGTGGGGTGTTTCTGCAAATGGAGAGTACATGATGCTGGGAGAAAGCTGCAGAGGTTGAACTGTTTTCTTGCCAACTGCACCCTGATGATGGCCGATGAGACTTTTCTCTTATTGACGACTAGTTTCTGCTTCGACATCAGTTTAATATTATTTGGACACATCTACACTAAAAGACTGGAAGGCAACATAAATCCTGCAGAGGAGAGTATGAAGCAGCAAATGCTACTAATTTGCACATTTATTCCCCGGAGAATTACTCTTTCACACACGGGCTCGTTCAGCCATTGCTGTTTTTTTAATCTAACCATTGTAATTTTAATCTTGCTTTTAACACCCTTAAGAAAAAACTGTGGGGAATTTATTAGCCTTTAGCTAAAATCTGGGGTGCTTATGTAACCCGTTTGAGTAATTTTCATTAACATTCACTGTCCCATCTGAAAACACTAAACTAGCTAATAGTGTTTTTGCAGAGGAACCAAATATGAAAAATACACAACGCAACTAGATATTAAAGGTGCTGCATGAATGCATATCTGAATAAAAACACACTATTTGTTAAATCATTTTGTAGAAGAAACAGACTCTTTGTTAAATCACTTAGTAGAATGTGGATCAGATTAAAAGGTCTACATACAAATAGAGAAAATTTACCATTTACTTACTGGGTGAGCAACAAAAAGTGATATTCATATGACAGTTAACAGAGCAAAAAAAAAAAAAGAAACTCTTTGACATGTTCTTTGTGCTGCTTACAGATATTGTCGCTCTTCAATGTGAAACATGTCCTTGCTCTCCATATTCTGCTCCAACAAGGTGCGGTTCTGTAGCATTAAAGTCTCAACCTGGCTGATTAGGTGGCGATTCTCTTCCTCGAGGTTTCCTTTCAGCTGGCTCAGCAACTGAGAATGGCACAGACAAGTGGGCATATTTACTTTTGTGCCAACAGCTCTTACAAACATTTACTGCCAGGCATTCATGAAACAAAAAAATCTGGCAAAGAATAATACATTATGTTATTTGCATCCATGTAAATATTATAAAGTAAATAACAAAGACAGTGCATAAAGTATTACATAATAAAACTTTAGCATCATACCCATACCTCACACTGGTTGGTGAGTTTTGTGGAGGTGATGTCCAACTGCTGGAACTCCTTCTTGAGTTTGGAGAAGTCTGCCTCCAGCCAGGTGTGCTCCAGCTTGGCCTCGTTCAGCTGGCTCTTCAGCTGTTTGTGATTGGCTGTCAGCATTTCGTTGTCGTTAAGAAGCTGACGGTATATCTGGTTGAGCCTGGCAAAAGATGGAGAGGTTATATGAGGCTGGTTATGTGTTCCAGAGTGTAAATGTATGCTGGTGCTTTCTCACCAGTCCTTCTCATCACGGAGCTTGCAACACTCAGCGGCTGTCGTCTCATGCTGCTCTTTCTCCAGCATCATCCTCATCTTCTCCTCATTTAGGACTTTTTCCTGGTCCTCCAACTTGGCCTGCTGCTGTAGCAAGCTGTTGTACCTGATCATATCCCCCATATTAAGAAGATTTCACATAATATTATGTAACAGGGTCTGAATTTTATTACAGTTTCCTGCATTGACCAAATCGTCCTGCTTTAGGAGACCCTCAGTGTCCGCCCTGTCACACACCTGTCCTGCAGAGTGCGATGCTCCAGTTCCAGTGTACGGTGGACGTTTTTCACGCAGGCGTGTTTGCCCATCAGAGTTTCATATTCCATGGCTTGCCGCTCATGCAGAACTGCCAGCCGCTCATGGTCTCGAAGAAGCTGCTCGTGTGCACCTCGCAGCTCTTCACGTCCTCGTATGGCACCGTCACGCTCGCTTTCCATCCCAGACTGGTGCTGCTGCAGCTGGGCGTTCTGGGCCATGAGGGAGGCACTCTGTGAGTTCAGCGTAGACTTTTCCACCTGGAGAAGAAGGTTGAGGGGTTAATAAGGCATAGGTGGCCTGTGACTGAGCTATAGAAGCTGTTATATAAAATATATTACAGAGAATTGCTCATATTGTAATTTCACCTGCAAGCTAGCATTGTGTGTCTGCAGGGCTGTGTTGTTCTCCTGCAGTGAGGCTGCTTGCCTCTGCAGGGCCAGGACTTGAGCCTGCTGACTGTCAGACTGACTTTCAAGCTGTCTTAGTTGGTTCTGCATAGCCTGCCGTTCGGCCTCCAGTGTCGCATTCTGCAGGAACGAGGAGAGGACAGATGTAAAGAGGGGCCCAACAAAAGGATAATAACTGTAATTCTAACTATAAAAAGATTATTTAAATTTTGTTTTTATTCAAGACATCAGAAGAGTCCAAATCACAACTACTATGGCAACAATGATGGTAAATAATATTGTTGGGATTTAGAGATTTGGTGAAAGAGTGGAAGAAAAAATTGAAATAAAATATATATACCGGGTTTGGCTAGAGATGGTTCTCAAACTGAGGGTTGCAATATTATTTCAGGGGGTCATAAGATTATTTTTTAAAAATATATAACCAAAATATATGTTAAAAAAAATTCTAACTTTTCAACAAGTTAAACCATTATCGCAGAGTTGAATATAAATTTGGCACCATAATTCTTTTAACACAAGGCATAAACCCAAAATAATCTTTCCTTACTTATGAGAACAGTTTAGTTTATATTTAGAAGATCCTGCAGGATAACCTATCTGATGTCACACAACTATCATAAAAAATAATAATTTTTGCGAGGGGTGGGGGTCACATACTCTAATGTTTGGCATCTAGAGAAAAGAGAAGAAAAAAGCCTCTCATCTTTGGTTCAGATGTGATCTCTGAAGTTTATTTTTAGCTGATGTCCTCATTCATTTCCCAGGATGTCATCAAAGTGATGCTGATGCGAATGAGAATAAAATGCTCAACACAAGCAGCAGCTGATCCCTCACATCCATTTAAGGCTCCAGGAACAGCTGTAGTTTGCAGTGCATGTTGGGATTACTGCTTACAGACCATCACTGTTACGATGTGGTTGCACATTTCTATATAAATATAGTTATTTTTACAGTTCTTGCCTTTAATGTTAATGATCCTCCTGAACAATCCGCTTTATTTCAAGATTAAATCAGTATGAAAAGAAAATTCAGGTGTGTAAAGGAACTAAAAATGAAATGAATATCATCGTAACGCTCAACAGAAGCTAACTCACATTTCTCTCGACTTCGATGAGACGGTCTTTCAGCCTCAGCAGTTCCTCCTGGCTTTCCCGCAGCCATTCAGTCATAGCCTTGCCAGTCTCTGATGGAGGGCTGCAGCTTGATGTTGTCCACTCTTCCTCGTGCCTCTGTTGCAAGGCCTCATAGCTCAGCTTCACCTGTGTGACAGAGCAGAGTATCACACATTGTACTGTGATAAATTTACTGTCCTGCTGATATAAACTTCATGAGGTGACTTACAGCCTTCAGCTCCTGGCGCAGCTGCTGGTTCAGGGAGGAGGATTCCTGCAGACGAGCCTCCAGAGCGGCCATCTTGTCCGCTTTAATTTGCAAAGACTTTTTAAGAGATGACTCCAACTCTGACTCCAGCATCTTGAACCTGCTGTTTAGATTTTCAAAAACAGAAAAAAAAAAAGGATTTGACCACGTACAGTGTGTTTACTTTCACATGAAGAGCTAAAACTCCAAGCAGCAGCAGCAGTCACCTGTCGTCTGGTATTTCCAGCTCAGCCTGCTGTGTGCTCTCCTGGTTCAGGACTTTCATCTCCAGCTCATGGCTCAGCCTCTCCAGCTCATTGTCTCTCTGCTGTGTCTTCAGCTTCTCACTCACCAGCTCCTGAAAATGGACAGTATGCCCTGATTGCACTAAGTAGGTCATTGCTAGCATCAAGCCAATAAATGGCAGAGTATGGAAGGTTTATCAAGTCGAAGAGACGAGATAACCTTATTGTAACTCAGGATAATCCTGGGATGATTTCATTATAAAATTTAGCCCAAACATGAATTATCTTCAATACTTAAATCTATTCTACAGTAATACTCTATTGATAGTGTTGATATAAAGGTAAATATTGCCTGTGATGCGCCATAAAAACATCTTGGATAGTTGGGCAGGATTTACAATTTATCTGACATTAATTCTCAGAAACGGCTCGTTTGAGTCAAAATTGAAATTCCATATATTGGTGAGACAGGGGTACAGACAGGTTATGTATTTAGTCAGTCCTCACCTCCCGGAGGGTTGCGAGGGTCTTCTGGTCGATAGCAGCTTGCTTGGTCAGTTCTCTGTTATCTCTCTCCAGGCTTTTGACCCTCTCAGCAGTTTCCCTTAACCCCTCCACCTCCTTCACTAGAAAACGCATCTCTTTTTCCAAACTAGCCATGCAGACATTACTGCTGTCTAAGGTGGCTTCCTGAATCTCAGCCTGGGGAAGATGGAGATACAGCAGAGCAGTTCAACCACAGGCGGAGGTCTTTCAGAAAGTATAAGAACTCAAGTTAGCAACATCTTTTTATCTGTGGGAAACGGGGAGTTGTACCTGCTGCCGGAGGCGTCGATTCTCTTTCTCTAGTTGCCTCTTGTCTCTCTCCAGAGTGTTAGATTCCTGCTCCAGGTTCTGCTTCTCTGTCTCTAGTTGCTCCAGGCGTCTTGCAGACATCCGAAGTTCCTCCAAAGAGGCCTGCAGAGTCTGGTTCTCAGCTTCCAGCTCCTCAACTTCTGCTTCCAACCGCTGAACTTTTCGCTCTCAAGGGAAGGAAGGAGCCATAAGAGGTAAATAATTCAGCAAAGATTTTATGAGTTTGTTTCATTAATCAACAGAACTTACCAGTGTTGTCCAGGGAAGCCTGTAGCTGCTGATTGGCCGCTTCCAGAGCCCTGCACTTGGCCTCCAGTCGCTGTGTGTGCTTGCTGGCATAGGAGGAATGTGCTGGCAGACCTGAGAGGATGCTCTCATGGCAAGGACCCTTTCTCTTTGAGCCAGGGGAGTGATCACGTAACCCAACAACACAATAGAGCCCATTGTGATTATTTTCTAAGACCTTCAGATCCGGCATTATTTCTTTGAAATGTTCTCCACTGGCTCGATCCTCCAGTTGTCCCTTCTCCTGCACATGAAGGTGTAGATTATCCGTAAGAAGGATCTCACTCTGGACCCCCTCTAGCTCTTCTGGATGGAGTTTCTGAAGGCAGTTCAAATCTCCATTGAGGATCTGCTGCGTTAGCGTGCTGAGCGGGGATCCATCAGTGTGGTTTTGTACAGCTGAGCTGGAGGTTGGTAACGCTGAGGAGTCTCCTGTGGAAGTAAAGTTGTGGCTGTGTTTGAAGTGGGCGATGTTGTTGTGAGCTGCAGTCCTCAGCTCCTCTAAGGCCCTCAGGAGACTTTGGTTCTCCTTCTCCAGCTTCAGCATCCGGCTTCGTGTCCTCTCATTGACCTCCTCGCTAAGAGTCTGCTGCCCTACAAACGTATACACAACATCAGTCAACTTTTCCTGCAAACAATCAAACAGAATAAAGATTAGCACTGAACACTGACACCAATCTTAGGCTAGTAGATTAGGAACAGAAACAAGCTGTTTGATTACATGGAGTCAGAACAACTACCTTGTTTTGTGGAGGCTGAACCTGAGAATAAATATTGCAACTTTGGGGGGATTTACATTACATTAAGGGTAGGGTGTCTTACCCAAGGACACGACAGGGGACTGAAGTGGGAGCAGAGAGATTCGCACCACCTTTCGAATCAGCCTTAACATCACTGAATGACCTGTCCTACCACCTGAGCCACCAAATAAAATAGGAATAGAGAAGATTGAATGACCCCTCCCTGGGCTGCCACCTTATCGTGGTGGAGGGGTTTGAGTGTTCCAATGATCCTAGCGGCTATGTTGTCCGATGCTTTATGCCCCTGCAGGGCCACCCATGGCAAACAGGTGTCTAGGGGAGGAACCAGAGGGGCCCAGAGACCCCTATGAGGAGTACAACAAATGGACCACGGTTTCCCTTGCCCGGACGCGGGTCACCGGGGCCCCCTCCTGGAGCCAGGCCCGGGGGTGGGGCATGGTGGCGAGCGCCTGGTGGCCGGGCCTTTCCCCATGGGGCCCGGTCGGGCTCAGCCCGAAGAAGAAACATGGGTCCCCCCTCCTGTGGACCCACCACCCAAGGGAGGGGCCGTAGGGGTCGGGTGCAGTGTGAGTCGGGCGGCAGCCAAAGGCGAGGACCCTGGCGGTCCGATCCGAGGCTGCAGAAGCTAGCTCTTGGGACGTGGAACGTCACCTCTCTTGGGGGGAAGGAGCCTGAGTTGGTGGCGAGGTTGAGCGGTTCCGGCTAGATATAGTTGGACTCACCTCGACGCACGGCTTGGGCTCTGGAACCCGAAACCTTGAGAGGGGCTGGACCCTTTTCCACTCTGGAGTTGCTCGCGGAAAGGCGCAGAGCAGGAGTGGGCATATTGGTTGCCCCCCGGCTTGGTGCCTGTGTGTTGGGGTTTACCCCGGTGGACGAGAGGGTAGCCTCCCTCCGCCTTCGGGTGGGGGGACGGGTCC